>VDFB02032688.1:0-91796 GCA_007258455.2 Sequoia sempervirens
TTTATTATTATTTATTTATTTAGCAATAAACGATTCTTTTTCCATTTTTCAACTGATTTCCTTGCTTTTATCTTCAGTTCAAAATCTTATCTTGCCATTTATTTAATTTTAAAAGAAAAACATATTACCTTCGATATTTTAATTAGTTAACTCTACCACAATATTATTCATCTTTTCTATTTTTGATTAGAGTCTAATTTATCTTTAGTTAGTAACAAGCTATCTACTTTCCGCCCAAACAATTAAAAACTATTGGCAATAATATTTACCCTTCACAACATTGGGATAATTATCTTTGAACAACTAATGGTTTATTAATTATTATCTAATATCATTAAAAGAATACTTTTTTCAAAACAATTAGTTTATTTATTTATTAATAACTCTTTACTTAATATTTTATAAAACTAATTTATTTAATTTTCATCTTAAATTTTAGTTTTATTTACTCAATGCTATTTTAATTAATTGAGTACACAATTCCATCAAATATTATGTTAACTACATAAACTAATCACACACAAAACAACAATAACGCAATTAAACACTTACACAAAATCTGGAAAGGTCACAATGGAGGGGCACTACATGTTTCACTTATGTTTGGATCCATGCAAGTGGATGCATAGTTGATTTTAATTTATCACTTCTCCATTAAGACCTTTATTTAACAAACATCATTTTCTAAATGGACTACCAATTGACTTCATGTATACTACACAAATGTATGTTAAAAAAAAACCATTATTTTCCCTAATTGTCCTTCCACACATATTCGGCATACAAATTGCACACCAAGGTGCGATTGCTAGTAATTATATTTTTTTAATGTATATATAAACATTTTATGTCATTATTTTTAGTACAAATTTTGGTTTGGGTTCATGGATTTGACAAAAATAACAATTGGGTTTGAATTTTTTTCAGATTCATCTATACAAAAATCACTTGTGTAGCCTAAAAGCATGAACTAAAATTAGATTATCACATAGCATATTCTAAACAAAAAACCACCATAAAATTCAATGTTATGTAAAACATAAATGATAATTATTATAAAATATTCATCATGTTCAAACTTCAAGTTCATTATTAAAATAATAATATCAAGTTCAATATTTATTTTTAAACTTAATTTTCTAAATCATTTATGTCATCATCATCATCATTGACATTAGATAATATAGGAACATTATAAGATCTACAACTAGTGCCATTGACAAGGCCACTTGCACTAAAAATTGTGTTGGTTTTTGGACTCCTCAAGTGCAATATACTAGGAAGTGGAAGCATCCAATTCAATATTCTTTGCCTATATATCCCAAAATTAATTTCTCTTTCATTGTATTCAAGTTGTTTGTGTGAAAGGAGACACAAGGTGGAATGTAGATTTACTAAGTTCTCTAGTCTTTTTGAATGCAATCTATTATTCTTTAATAAGTAGTTGAAATAATATATATATTCCAATTCCTCTCATATGAAAATGAAATAGAAAACTATGATGACAAAGTAAAGATATAGAGTTATACTTTTTTTAAAAACTACAAATGAAAGTCAAAACTTTAAGAACTAAAAACTAAAAAAAAATTAAACTTACAAATGGTAAAAATTTGATTGTGAGGGGTTGTAGGTACATTGGAATTTTTGGTCATGGAAGTACCACCAGCTATAATCATCCTTTTTAAAATTATCACAAATAGTCTCAATGCTTTGACCATTTGAGCATACAAAATCAATTAACTCACTTGTGACTACATCTTGTAAATTAGAATTAGGGAAGAGTCTACAAAATTTTGTCCTATACCCTTAAAAATATTATAATATCTATATGGGGTAACCCTTGTTGGCACACAAAGAAACTTAGGATTGTAGTATTTTGGACTCAATGCAAAGAAAAAAAATGCAATGAGGTGGTCATTATGTTCCACCCTTTTTCAATAATTATGTGTGTGTTTGAAGAAAGTCTCTTCAAGGTGTTTTTTTTCACATTTATGATGCTCTTCATTTTATTAATCATTGAGTTGAGACCACAGTATATTTATGCCAAGAAAATATTGTCCATGTTAATATAACAAATCATACTTGAAATAGGCTCGATGAAAGTAAGGAGATACTTCACATGATCCTGCCAAGAGTCATTTAAGATTAAATCCACTTAATATTTGTTGCCTTGTCAATGTTTATTTTCCTCAGATATAGACCAATTTTGGTTAATCACTATTTGATAGAAATTTTATCTCTAACTTTCACTATTCATCTCTGGAAAATTGTGTTAGAAGCAAAATAGGTCTCAACAACCTACTCAAATATTACAAAAAATAATTAAAAATAATTATAATACATAATCAAATTATGAAAATATTAAATTTTCAACTACTTCACTTACCTTCAATAGCTTTAATTTCAAAATGATCTAAAAATGACTTGCAACATTTGGTGGTTGGTGAGAAAAATTTGGAAGTCATCAGCCTTTGCATATAACTCTTTGATCCAATCAATTTTTTTTTATTTATCTTTTTTAGCATAATATTAAGAGAGTGGGTTGCATAAGGTGTCCAAAAAATATGTAAATAGCATTCCTCGACATACACCTTAGTAACTCTATAATTCTTTATGTTATCCAATATGCCTTGAACAATGTTATGGGGTCCCACTTTCTCAATGTCTATGATGAGAATATCATCAATAAATTGGTCATATTTCACCTAGCCCTCACAATCCATGGCTCTCAAAAACATTTCCCCTTTAGGGAATAAGTTATGAGTTTGGTCAAGGGCTAATTTTTTGTATATTTCCACTCCATCAAAAATAAT
Source organism: Sequoia sempervirens (assembly GCA_007258455.2). Lineage (NCBI taxonomy): Eukaryota > Viridiplantae > Streptophyta > Pinopsida > Cupressales > Cupressaceae > Sequoia > Sequoia sempervirens. The sequence goes on from VDFB02032688.1 coordinate 2,814, forward strand.
GGATACACATATCTTAACCTATTAATCTCTTATAGACTTTAGTGAATATTCTATGACCTTGACTTTTTTTTCTAATAAGATGCCACAAACCTTCTCATAACCTGGGCCCTTGTACCATTTTAGAGCCTCATTAATTTTTAATATCATCTCTTGTCAATATGGTGAGAAAATAACTTTGAAAGCTAACATGTTTGCATAAATACATATTTCTATATTTTGATTGGTAATAGTGATAACTTTAAGAAACCCCCCTCAAAAATATATATATAAAATATTGCAAAATATTTCATTTTTTAGGAAAAAACATTAATTTCTATTGGCGAATCTTTCCTTTTTAAAAAAAATATTAATTTCATTGGCAATTTTATTTACATCACCAAAATTTTGTAGAAAATATTAGTGAATCTTGGAAATAATAGGAAAATGCATTAATTAAGATGATAAATCCTTCAAATCTAAAAAATAATTCTTATGGAAAAGTAGGGGCCCAAGGGTGGAAACTATTGATGGGTTTAAGGGGTAGACTATAATATTTACTTGCCACCATTGATTTAAAATATAATCTAATGGATCTAATTGTATTTTGTGAGGTAAAATATAATGGTGATCTATAATGTTCATGAGGCCCAAAATTACTTTTTTATCACTGATCTTAGAAGATCAACAATCCAAAAGTAATTATGGGCCCCATAATCATTAAGATCACTGATACATTTTACATTGTGCAATACAATGAGGTCCATTAGATTATATTGTAAATCAATGGTGAAAACTAAATATTGGAAATATGGCCCTAAAGTAACTAATAAAATTATGATATACTATTGGTGAATTAATATAGATTTATATTATAACTTTAAATTTTAGGTGAATCTGATCTAATCATGTATCAAATATTATGGAAAAATTTTGAGTTAAAATTTTTAATAAAATAAATTCTTTAGTGATTTAAATAAGACAAGTAAAATTTTTTAAAAATGTGGTGATTCAAATCATTTTATAGCTCGAACTATTAGCCAATTTTTTATTCTCAAATTTTAACTATTAGCTAATTGACAAATATTAGCCACTAAAGCAACATTGATCGGTAATGTCTTAAAAATGGTATTGTATTCTCTTTAATACAATGAATAAGGCTATATTTAGAAGTAATAGTTACAAGTATATTAGAATTAAAATTTACAGATATATATATACTATAAATTTTTAGCAAGTATTTAAAATTTAGCATTTGGATACAATGTTATAATAATTTTGTATTTTTTAAAATTGTTTGGAGGTTAATTATATATTTTTTATTTTTTGGAGGATGATCTAAAAAAATAAAAATTATATTAAATTAGGGTTGTCTCTTTATTCATTTGGTTAAATAACTATAATTATTTTTTATGTTTTATATGTACTTGTGATCAAATTAAAATTATGAGATTTGAGGAGGAAGCACAATCCAACATGGGTTTTGATCACATGCAATGAGATATATAGGCCATGAAAAGGAAATTTTAATGTGTGGAGAGAGAAAATGCATTCTTATAATGTATTACCTCGTGGTAATATTAGAAAATATTCAAGGTTAAAATGTAAAATCATAGGTAATAAAAATTGATGAATATGAGACTAATTTCCTCAAAAAAAAATCAAAAGACCATTGGTGATGATTGAAGCATCAATGTTAATATCCATTTATTTGAGATTCTTGTATATGCACATGAAAATGAAAATAAAAATATTATCTTTACCTATTCATTAATATATTATCAAGTTGAATCTCTATTCTCATATCATATCCATTGAATGATAGTTCTAGATGTGTAGGATTTTTGTTTAGCTAATTTCTTTTCTAAAAATTATCTTTCAAATTTGTAAAATTTAAATGAGTATGTGAATTCACCACTTTGAAGGTATGTTCACCACATAAATCCTTTCAAATATTCAACATTTGAATTGAGTTTGGGCCAGAACTATAAATATACAGTTGATAATGGTAGGCTTTGCTAACGATTTTATTTTTGTTTGTATTTAATACTTTTACTTTTCCTTCAATTAATTATAGAAAATATTTGGTTATTGATAAACTATAGAAATATATTTAACATTCTCAAACTTTTATTTTATTTTCTATAAGAAAAATGTATTTGAAAATAATACTTTTTCTTGTAGAATTTGGTATTGGGATTGAGTGTGTGGCCATATATTGAGCCACATGTAGAGCTTTACTATCTTGTATCCTCAATTTAGGCTAGTAGGAAGTTTGATGTTACATATCTAAATATTATATACATTTTAATTTAAGTCTATTAAAAAAAAAATTAATAGTTTGAGATGACTACCATAAAGGAATCTCAATTGTATATAATTATATGTATATATCCTTTTTTTATATATGCTCCAATTTTTATTTTATGATATTATTGGTAATAATTTAAAAATTATGGCTACTATTTACATATTTCTATATTTTATTTTGTTTGTCTTACTTTGGGAAGCATTTTCACTTTTCTTAATAGAACCCTAAAACTAAAATAAAAATCCAACAATGCAAGAGACCATTTACTAGCTCTATTCACCTTATTTGAAGATTTAATCCTAGAATTAAGTTCAATAGAAATTTTGAAATACCCCAATTCTAACTTCTTTAAAATTGGATTGCTAAAGAAGATAGGATTACATCCATAGAGCATTTAGCCAATAAAGTTTCTTAGATGCACACTCCTTGCTAATCCCACAAAGAGAACATTTAGAAGTATCCTAGAAACATATTTTTCTTATGTTGTGCCAAGGGATATATTTATTTTGATGGAGAAGCCAAAAAATAAGTTACACTTTGGCCAATATTAATTATTCTATACCTTTGTCCATTAGGAAAAAAATTCATACCCATTTATGTTATGTTCTAAGAGTTGTAAAATCCACTAGACATAGAATAAACTCCCTTTGGATCATAGCCCTAGGAAATAACATTAGCCTACTCTAGAGAAAAAGGTTAATTTTTCAAAATAGAATTAATAGTGGCCTGGTCACTCAAATCACCTCCAACTAACCAAGAGCTCAAATCCTTCTAACAGTAAATATGGGTTTTCACCACTATCTAAGAGGTCTTGAAATAAAAAAAATTAGAATAGACAACCTACAAATAAAAATTATTTGACGATATAAGATGGGGAAAGGAAGTGAAAATTTGAGGATAAATATCCCTAGAATTTGTTTGAAAAAGAGCATTGTGTCTTATTTTGATAATACAAAGAAGTCATAACTTAACAAGATATGATCCCTTTTTAATAGTATTCCAAATCATAGATCCTTTCCCAACTAAACTCATTCTTGGAATCTCCTCAATATAAACATCACATAAATATTCATAGTGAAGAATTTGGCCCAAGGCAGATTTTTTGTTGAGACTATCTCAAAAAAATTAGCAAGCAAGGCTTGATTATTAAATTCAAAATTCCGAAGACCAAGACCTCCAATTTTCTTAGGCTTACAAAATTGATCTCAACTAATAAGGTTCCACTTATGAAAATCCAAATTATTTTCCCAAATATTTTTTGAGATAGAGAATTAAACTCCTTTAAATAAGTTTTATGAGAAAAAAATGCCAAAAAACTATAAAAGGGAAGAGCTAGTAGCTTTGATTTTTAGAAGGGTAAAACATCTAGCAAAAGATAACCACATAAGTTTTAATGATTAACCCTTGTTCTAAATATGCCAACAATTTGATTCCATTGGAGGTGATGAGGTAGACCAACTAATAATGAAATTCTAAGATATTCCAATCCCTAACTTAAACCTTACAAAATTGAAATTTTTTGTTGAAGTTCTAAATTGGTATTCAAAAAATAAATATTTGACTTATCCTCATTAATTTTTTGACCTAAGGTAGTCAAATACACATCAAAATCTCTCCTAAAATTGGTCGACTTAGCAATTGTAACAACACCCATTAAGGTAGCATCAACTATAGATTGAAGATGAGAACAAGAATCAAAATATAATATATTTCCACTTGCCAACCTTGAATACTTTTAGGGACTCTCATCTATGTAAAGAACCTTCCTAATCCCTTACCCATAAAAATGAAAAGGTGTGATGAAAAGGGATCACATGAATCAATCATCTTGAAGAAAAAAGAAGAAGATAGGGTTTCATTAATCAAGACCAAAAAAGAATGTCAAAGACACACAACTCATAAACCATTCAATCATTTCAAAAATAAATCCTAATCTAGATAAGGCATTTCTAAGAAAATAATAGTGGATCTTATCAAAATCCTTCGACATGTACATCTTTATAAACATGGCCTATTTCCTAGAATACCCCATGGAATGGATGTTTTTGAACCAATAACTATCCCATCTATAATTTGATTCCTCTTCACAAAGTTTCCCTGCTTTGTTGATATCAAGAATCTAAAGTCTATTTTAGATGACCAACTATTAGTTTAGTGATAATATTTTCAATAACATTATAGAGAGTTATAGGGTCAAATAAATTGAAAGAGTTAACCTGCACTTACTTAGGAATCAAAGAAAAAAAGGTAGAATTGATTTATCTAAGTATCTAATTATGATTTTTTTTATGCCATAATTTTTATTATTATTTTCATTTGCAACTTGCATTATCTACTTTCTTTGTTTATCCTTCATCTTTCACTTAAAGTAATTGTTTGTTAAAACATATAGAAAACAACATTTTGATTATGAAGAATCAATGAGCAGATTGAGTTAATTCATATTATTCAGGATTCATATTGTTCTTTTTTATTTTTGAATCTTATAACATTTTAAATTAATGACAAGTTTTAGTTTAGAAATTGTTAAGAAGATAAAATAATATTTACAAAAAAAAATTAAAAATAGTATAGATATCTTAAATATATTTGTTTAGAAATGGTAGAAAATATCAATCTTGAGTTGTCATATTTTTTTTAGAATTATTTAAAAATAATTTTATTTATTATATCATTTACTTTGTTTTTATTTGAAGAGTTATATTTAATATTTTGAGTTTTTTTTTTTTTAATATTTTTTATATATTTTTTTTTATATAGATTCATTTAAGATAGATATGTTAGTATACAGTGTTTACATATAGATTACTATTATTTTATAATAGATTAAATTATTAATATACACTTATCTATAATTCTAGTATATTCTACTATTGCATAATTATTAAATCTAACATATAATTAGAGCCTCATAATATACAAGATATGGATATATGTAATATAAAGTCTAGAGATATATATTTAAGAGTTATTTTATTGTGTTTTAGAATTATTTAAGAGTTACATTTATGAATTTTTTTATTTTATAATTTTTATTTTTATATTATACTTTTTATTATTCTAATTATTTAATAATAATGTGTTGCACTTTGCCAATTACAAAAAAATGAGTTAAAGAGAGTGAATTTGTGTATAAGTTTTATAATTTTTTATTTTTAGATTTCTTACTATTGCTCAATTTTTGTTGAATATCTTTTTGATATAAAACCACGCTTTAAAATATTTTGAAGTTTTCTTAACATCTATTTGATAAAATTTTGAAAAAAACAAAACCGTGTTAATAAATTTTAGTTCAAAATTTTATTTTAAATTTAACATATTAAAATTATAATTTTATTTTAAATTTAACATATTAAAATTATAATTTTATTTTAAAATTTTATTCAATTTATTCATGTATTTTTAATTTGATTAATTATTCAATTCCTTTGTCTAAGTTTTAACTCTAATTATTTAATTTAAATTTTTTTATATAAATTGACAAACCAATATATCCTTCACTTATTAATTGTTAATTTTTTTTAAAACCAATTAAACTTTGAGTTTTTTTAATTGGTCATTGAACTGCTACAGTTATCTTTTGTACATTGATTAAACCTGAAACTTAAAACCTTCCATTTTTTTATAGATTAATTAAAGACTGGAACTTAAAACATCCCATAAAACTTTCGACTACTTTATTAAAACCAAAAAACTTTTGAACATAAATTATATAACACTACCGAATTTTTCGAACATGCCCTTCATTTAATATATACAGAAGATGATAGCAGGCTGTGGGTAATTAGTACTTTAGCAATTTCTATTGACCTACTCTGGCAAATTGCAGCTTTATAGCTCGGCCAGTAAAGATGGTTATCAACGACCTGATTATGACATTCGACAGAGTGCCCTTAGAAGTTGCCAAGCATCCATTCGACAGATTATGGTTAGAAGTTGCCAAGTATCCCGTGGGAATGGACAGCATGAAAAATGCTCTTATTCAGAAATTAAATCTGAGTTCACTTGATGAGGTGGTCAAAGTTGGAATATGGGGTATTGGTGGTATTGGCAAGACCGCAGTTGCCAAGGCCCTCTACAATCAAGTTTATACTGAGTTCGAAGCTGCTTCCTTTGTATTCAATATCCACACTACTGCTGCAGAGTCCACAGGCCTTGCAAAATTGCAGAAAAAAGTTCTCCGAGACTTATCCAAATATGATGAAGAAGTGAGCAGTGTTGATGAAGGCATATCTTTGTTCAAAGGTCATTTGGGAGGAAAACTTGTTCTGCTTGTTTTGGATGATGTGGACGCTGTTGAACAAGTGCATGCTTTGGTTGGGGATTGGCTGGCCCCTGGCAGCAAAGTTATTATAACTTCGAGAGACAAACACATTCTCAGTGTTGCTGGTGTCTCCTCCGAATACGTCTATGAGATGAGGGGATTGGATACATATACAAGCCTCCAATTATTTAGTTGGCATGCTTTCCGCAGAGCATCTCCAAGTCCCGGATACCAAGATCTGTCCAAAAGAATAGTGGAAGCTTGTAGAGGGCATCCTCTTTCACTGGAAGTGATTGGATCTTTTTTATATGGCAAGCAGAATGATACGGATTCCTGGAGAACGGCTCTTCCGAGCATTCATGTCAACCGAGATATTCACAGAACACTCCACATTAGTTTTAGTGCTCTTAGTGATGAAGAAAAAGAAATATTTGTCGACATTGCTTGCTTCTTCATTGGAGAACACAAAAGATAACCCATTTTTTTCTGGAAAACATTGTACAACATGGTAGACACTGCTGTGAATAATCTTTTGATGAAGTCACTGATAAAGATTGACGAAACGGGTGTATTTGATATGCATGACCATCTGCGAGATATGGGGCCAACTATTGCAGAAGAAGGAAAACAGGGCACCCGAATATGGGAGGCTTCTCATTTAAGTACCATGCGCAACACCAATCCCTCTCGTCTTCGGCTCAAAGGAGGCAATCCACATAGGCTTAAAAAGCTATGCAGACCTGGTCTTCGTTATCTTGATTTGCATAATCTGTCCGTTGAAGGCACGATAGAAGACATGCTAACCATGCTTCCTCCAAGTTTGATATGGTTAGGGTTGCAGGATTGTTCCTTTTCAATTGGGATGAAGTCGCCTTACTCCACACTTGAGAGAAGCATTAGGGAATTGAAGATCATGCAACTGAAATCATGCCAGGGTGTTGACAGCTTTCCTAATTTCCTACTTTCACATGCTAGTATACAACTGCAGTACTTGGACCTGAGAGGGTGTGGAAGCTTAAATGATTTTCCTGATATCATTGACCGGCTCTCACAGTTGCAGCATTTGGATTTGAGAGGATGCGGAAGCTTAAATAATCTTCCTGATACCATTGACATCATGTCCCAGCTCCAGCACTTGGAGTTGAGGGAGTGTGTAAGCTTAAATAACCTTCCTAAGACCATCGGCAACTTGTCAAAGCTGCAGCAATTGGACTTGGAAGAGTGTGGAAGCTTAAATAATATCCCTGATACCATTGGCAACCTGTCGCATTTGCAATACTTGAACTTGAGATGGTGTGGAAGTTTAAATAGCCTTCCTGATGCCATTGGCAACCTATCAGAGCTGCAACACTTGGACTTGGGAGGGTGTGAAAGCTTAGATTACTTACCTGATACCATTGGCAACTTGTTGCAGCTGCAACACTTGAACTTAAGATGGTGCGAAAGCTTAAATAATCTACCTGATACCATTGGTAACTTGTCACAGCTACAACACTTGGACTTGGGATGGTGCAGAAGCTTGAAGCACCTCCCCCATACCATTGGCAATCTATCACAGCTGCAACACTTGAGCTTGGAAAGGTGTGATGGGTTCAATAACCTCCCTGATACTATTGGTGAACTGTCACAACTGCGGCACTTGAAGTTGGAATGCTGTGATGGACTGGACAACCTCCCTGGTACTATTGGCAACCTGTCGCACCTGCAGTATCTTGACTTGAGAGGGTGTGGAAGCTTAAATAGCCTTCCTGGTATCATTGGCAACCTGTCACAGCTGCAGCACTTGGACTTGGGAGAGTGTAAAGGCTTAAATAGCTTACCTGATACCATTGGAAACTTGTTGCAATTACAATAGACTTCAGATGGTGTGAAAGGTTAAATAACCTTCCTGATACCATTGGCAACCTATCACAGCTGCAACACCTGAACTTAGAAGGATGTGCTATGTTAAAAAACCTCCCTGATACCATTGGCAACCTGTCACAGCTGCAGACCCTGGACTTGAAATGGTGTACTACATTAAATAGCCTCCCAGATACCATTGGCAACTTGTCAGAGCTGCAGATTGTGAACTTGAAGGGGTGTGAAAGATTAAAAAACTTCCTTGATACAATTAAAAACCTGTCACTGCTGAAGTATTTTGAGATGCTTCCTCAGACCAAGTGGTAACCTGTCACAGCTGGAGTACTATGGCTTCGAAAAGCTTCCTCAGATCAGTGTCTATCAGCATACTGGGAACAGTTTGAATAAAATAATAATTATTAAGATTTGAAAACGCACCGTTTGGATTTATACTGGATAAACATTGCCTTTCCTTAGCTGTAGTGTCGAAGGATTCTTTTGGAGCTTCCGGTCTTATGAGGACAGAAATTGAGGCATTCCTAATCCTTCTACATGGTAAGTAAATAGTATTATTATTAATTCTTCTTTTTCATAAAATTGAATACTGAGAGTATTAAATAGAATTGCCTCGAAGAGACTCAAATTTCCTGTCGTAAGCCTATTGTTGTACAGGCCGGCGAAAACACTCAAAGCTTTCTGGAAAGAATTGAATCTGCACCTTACACTCTTGTTATTGAGCTCCTTTAGTGAACGTCCTCTTGTTATTGAGCTCCTTTAGTGAACGTCCTATTAAATTCTCTTATGATTTAATGACGTGCCAATTTATTAGTTTTTTTTAAAACAAAAATGTTTCCGGGAAACGCAAAACAATGTATTTTCTGAAAAAAAATAAGATTTATTGGTTCTGTTTTTTTGATGATGAATGACTTTTCAAACGGGGTTAAAGTTTCAGAGAATTTTTTTATATTATATTATTATAATTTTTTAGATATTATTTTTCTATTTTATTTTAATGGTGGATTATAGTCTCTTAAGAAAGGTTAATGTTAAAAATTGGTATAAAATTTTATCTGAAAGTCCTTTTAATTTATTATAAAAGATTTTATAAAAGTCATATCTATTATTAAAAAAATATAAAGAAATGTAAATATTATCAACTTTTTAATTTTATGTATAGTTTTTTGAATAAAAATTAAAGATAATAATCTTTTATTAGTGTATATATTGCACTTTGCATACACTTACTTGCTTACTTAAGTCTACTTAGGTGACCCATTGACTCTTTCTCATTGAGGTGTCAATGTTGATAGGTGTCTTGGGAGGTGTCAACTTACTTTTGACACCTCTTCCTTCATTTGTGGTAAGCAACTTGTCATCACTCCATGTGTGAGGAGTCCTATCCTCATTTCATGGATGTTGGTTGCCTTTCTCCTCTTATAGATGTACACCTTGTTTGCCTAATATATTTGGTTGAATTTATGCAATCTTTGTTTAGAATTGTTCAAATCTTTTCAATATTTCAAAGCTCAAACCACAAAATAATTAGGGAATGTCATCAAGGTTCTTCAAACATATAATGGTGGTGGGTATGCCAACAACTATTTTGAGCAATTTTGTATATCGAAGGGGATAGATCTGCAACACACAATTCCTCATACCCCTAACAAAATGGTGTTGCAAACAGAAAAATAGATCTTTAAAAGAAATGGCTAATTGCATGATTCACTCTAAGGGACTCACACCATCATATTGGGCAGAAGTAGTCAGCTATGCATGTTGCATACAAAATAGAGTTCCACAGAAAGCCCTGAAGGGTATCACTCACTTTCAAGCTTGGAAAGGATGAAAACTAGCAGTTGATCATTTCAAATTTTTTGGCTCTCATGTCATGGCACACATTTCAAAAGAACATCACAAGGCTATAGATCCACGATCCAAACCTTGCATCTTTGTTGGATATCCAGATGGTGCAAAAGGCTATTTCCTACTCCACTCTACCACACATGAGTTGTTTATTGAGAGAAGTATTAAGTTTAAAGAAACATCTCTTGAAACTATACTTGACACTTCTCAACATATTATAGACTAACCAGATCCTAATCACAGTACTAATGAGCATATTATTCTCAACAAATTCCTAGTGCAGTATCTTCTTCTAGTTCTCACAGTGATGACAATGATGAGGGTTCATCTTCATCTAGTTCAAGGATTTCATTAGAAGTTGATATTTTTGCACCAAACTTGATGTAGCTACATTTCACACTCTACACATGGAAAATATAGGGTATAGGATCCAGCTGTAGAGGAGGGGGACTGACCACTCAATGGCTCTGGGTCACAAAGAGCCAAGAATTGAAGGCTACCCTAATCTACCTCAAGTTGGACAAGTGTTTAGGATAGTGCTTGATGTTAAGGGTAGAGAATGAAGAGCACTCTTAGTGCTTCTATTAATCTACTAACCTAAGGTTATGTTTGCACTAAGCGAGCAGGTTTCAGGAATCTAGACTTAGACTTTGTTAACCCTCTACTAGAGGACAGCAGCACACAAGGATGATAGCACAGCATGTTGGCATCTCACAAGTGCGCTATCATCCTTATGGATAGATAGTGAAAAAGGACATAAAGTGGTACTAAAAACCTACTAACAGCTTAGCTACTAAAGTTTGAAGTGATGACGAAACAAGAAATGACAAAATAACTAAAATACTAAGAGAAATAACAAGAATGAGAAGGGTAAGAGTTCAACTCACAAAAGGTCCAATCCTCCTACAAGCTCCACATGAATGAGTACCTACACACAAAAGAGTGGGAAAAAATGTTGGGGTTGCTTTGGGGCTTGTTGCAGTTAAACCCTTGTTTGGATGTTTCCACCTCCACGAACAACCAAATAGATAGAGAAATAGAAATGTGATAAGGAAAGTATGATAAAAGAGAATGCCAAACACTACAAAGAGCACTATGTTACTCAAATCCAACAATAATGCAATAGTAAGCAAATAATACCACCCTCAACTAGAGGCACTCAAGGCCAATGAGAGAGGAGTGCAAGTCTACAACTATCGCAAAGTTGACATGGCTACACCAACATCAAAGGAAGCCGCGCAAGACACCAAGTTGCAGCTCCTATGGTAGATGTGAAGAATGTTGTGATGTTGGGATGGAAGAGTTGATAGTACAGTAAGTAGCCAAGAAGTTGCAAGAATGTGCTGAAGAGTGATGTACAAGCATGAAGATTGTCAAGAATGTATAGAGGAATGAATGAGAATGAGAGATAGTCACTTTTAGGTGAATTTGGGAGGGAAAGATTCATTCAAATGTCAGTTGGAAGGTGCAGATACATTACATTTTGGCCCCAATGGTGAATATAGCACCTCTGTAGATTCTAGAGGTAGGAATCCTATCAGAATGACAGTGTGTCATGAGTGCATCCCTGATAGAAATTCCCCCATCGACACTACAAACAAGCACCACTTAAGTGGATAGAGTACGAATGGAGGATGTGGAATTACATTGTCAGGTTTGATTTTTCAAAGGTGAAGGGTGTAAAAGGGGAACTTGCAAGGGGGTGCAAATTCACGCCTATACATTTTTCCCTCACTTTAGTGAACATGAGTTCTAATGAGTGTTCGGTAAAGTAGGCCAAAAGAGCTTCAAGAAGATATACTTAAACTATCAAGGAAGCAGACTACAATCTAGCATGATCAAAAGCGTAGGGAAGGAAAATGGCTCCACAAGTACTCGATCCTAAGGAGAGTTGAACAAAGTGAATCAGAGGCCCAAAAACCAATGGTGAATAGATCCCGCAAGATGAAAGCACATTACAGGTCCTCAAACTTGGCACACCCCAGGTACTTGGTCTTGAAGGAAGTTGGATGTGAGGGACTCTGTAGAGTCAGATTGGAAAACAGCTTCACAGGCGCACCTGCAAAGCAACATGTTAATCTGTAAAAGAGACATGTTAGATATCAAAAAGAATCCACGCAAGAAGACAAGCAATCACGCAGACAGTCAAAATATGAAGGAAGAGCTTTCAAATGCATCCCTTAAGAACCTTGCAAAATAAATGGCGTCTGAGCAAGGGACACGTTGTTTGAAAGTACAATAGTACTTTTCGTAAATCCATTCAACAACAAGAAATCCTTTTAAAAGATTTCACTTCATCAAGGAATTTGAAAGGAAGAAAGTCCCCTCACAAGGGGAAGGTGCTCCCTCCTCAAAGGAAATTTTCTCAAATGCTTTCCTTACAAACCCATGTTGAAGGAAAAGTATTCCGTTAGGGGTCCTTGTTGAGGAATACAATTTTTGAAAATAGAAATTTTCAAGAAGGGATTTGTTGGCCACTTAATGTGCGTTTTGGAAATTGAAGCGATATGATAGCCCCACCTTAGGATGGTGTGTGCCAAACACAAAGGCACATGACATCCTAAGGAGAGAAAAGCAAGAATAAAAGTGATGTTGTGGCCTACAGAACATGGTTGGATGTAATTGTGGTAATGTTGTCGTGCACACATGAGGGATAGCACATAAGCACCACAACATCAAAAAGCAAGAAAAGAAGAGAGAAAGGTGTTGTAGACATGTCAAATTTACATCATGCATAATCATATTCCATTCATCACATAAATCAGGACTTTATTTAAATCAAACCCAAATCATATTCCACCATTTTCTGATTCAAATAAATAAAATATCAAAGTCCTAAAAGTCAAAATCATCTAAGCACCATTAAATTAGCATAATCATTATCTATTTAATCTAACCCTGATTAAATAATAATCTCACCCACTTGCATTCTCTATATTTAGCCACTTGCACAAATAAATCAATTTATTGATTTATTAAATCCAAGATTTTCCATCAACATGGCATTTATGGGGAATATTCCCTCAATTTTGAATTCAAAGGCAAGTTGATTTGTCCATCCAACATTGCATTTATTGCTCATTTTCTTGTCCCCCACTTAGCATTTACTCTCAAATTTGAATTCAAATTTTCCCTCTCATGGGCACATTTCCCTAATCTTGCACATCCATTGGCCTATCACATGATGACAAGTGTCCTTCTTTCATTGGTCCAATCTTAGTCCCACATTGGTCCCTCTTCAACACTTAGCATTTTGAAAATCCTTAAATAGAGGCTTCATCCTCAAGCAAATCCTCCACAATCTCTTGCAAGGTCACTCTCTTCATTTGAGAATTGATCTTGTCCATTTATCATCTCCATATCCATAGCAAATTTCATCATTTTAGCTATTGATCAAGGGTTGGGAAAGGGTCACTAGCACATGTGACACTAATCCACTATGGAATAGGTGATTGTTGTTGTTTTCATAATGTTTTTAGTTTCATTTGGTCATGTATTGCATTTGGAAACATCTACAAGGTATTTCATAAGAGTTATTTTGATAGATTTGTAAAGTACTAATCCATGTTTTAGATGTTAGTATTTGCATATTTAAAAAGACACTCACATTTGGCTCTAGAAGGAGGGCTTGATTTGCATTCTTGTTTGTTTGCACCATATCTCTGATGAATATGCATGATTGAAGTTGTTTTCATGAAGTTGTTTCTCTACTTGATTCATACGTGTGCATTCTTACTGTGTTCTATGGATTTGTAGTTGACTTACAGCTTATAATTATTTGGCTGATTGCATTTCTGGTCTCAGTTTGACATACAGGCATCATTGTCAGCTGATTGCATTTCATTAGCTTGAAGGCTCCTTGATTAGCATTTAGGGTCATTGATTTTATACCTTCTAGTTAGAATACTTTGAAAGTTCCTTTTTATGATGCTGGAGTTAAATTAGTCTCAGTCGAAATAGCTGCATTTGAATTATAAATCCATTTTGCGCATATCCTACAACTGTTGTGTTCCATGAGATAACAGGTGGTTGAGGCATTCTATCAAAACGTCCAAATAATGGCGCTAACCATTTGCAGATTTCAAAAGCATGCAACCATTAACTCAAATTAGAAATTTGTATGTTATGTGATTGGGGGGGTGCAGGCAAAGGTTGTTGTATTTGGCTTTACATCCCTCCATTGCATTTGCTTAAAAAGCTCCAATGCTTTTTCAGCAAACACCATTTTGTGCATATCCTATAATCATCGCATTCCATGAGACCATATCTCTGTCAGGAGAACTGTCCAATAGGTCACGTGCCTTGTCTATGCTTCCACTTTATTCATTGTTTTATATACATGCAAGTCAAAGGTTACTGTTCGCTGCTCTACATATGCCATTTACGTTAAAGTGAAGCCTCTTAAGTGTCATTATGGTCGATGGCTTTGTATCTGCTAGAATCATTTGCTTAATTTCAGTTTTAGCGCCCTTTTGAAAGGCTTTTTGGAGTCGACATTACAACTATCAATAGCATTTTTTGGAAGTCTCAGAAAGCGTTTTTAATACATAACAGTAAGAGCTAAATTTTGCTCATTGACCAGCCATAAATATTATTTTCAAATGAAAGCCTACAACTTTCCAGTATAGCGTGAAACAGAGGGATTATCATTTTTTTTTGTGGAGTATCGTGGAAGAAAAGAAAGTAGTACGCGGCTTAATTAATGCTTTTTTCATGTATATCTTTTGAATCTACACACTACCCCTAAATCATGGCAATTCTTGCGGCTGATATAGACAGGGCATCATAAATTTTTGTATCTTATTGGGTAATAAGAAACATATCAATCATTACTCTGATCCATTACTAGTTATTACTGATAGCTCATGCGCATTTATTAGTAGGCAGCCTGGTGAAGATTAGTTTCCTATCATGTTCTTTGACTAACGTGGTATTGATTTATGGCGCAGTTCCTTTCATAAGTTCAAGACTTAAATTCTAATATACTAATATTAGCTTTTGCAGGAGCTGGCGTAACATTGTCAGGAGAGGATATATTTTCAACATATGATAGGAGTTGTAAAATCATGAAGTCTTTAAATCTGCTTCCTATATTAATGACATTGTGAATTCATAGCTGGAATAATCATAACGTTAATGATTTTGGCTTGTGAGATACTTGATTTTAAAGAGTTGAAGTATTTCTAAATGATTGTGTTTGGAAGAAGACGTGGGAAAATTTATGATTTTGTGATATGATTAAATGCATTTAATGTTTATTTTGGCATTTAATATTCTTGTTAGCAAAATCTTTCACATCTTAGAGAAACTTTTCATATTATTGATAGAAAAGACTTTTGTTTGTTGTTGGGAAAACTCTTTACTTCTGATTAAGGCTTGCTTTAAAGTTTTTGAAAAATAAAGGTTCACTTATAATTGTTCTTTTATTATCATGATCATCTTAAAATATTCATCTTTTCAATTAAGATCATGCTATTGTTTAAAGTTAACAATCAAAATGAATTTAATATTTTGATCCTCACATAATTGTCTTTTGTTTTTATAGGTACAAAGCTGAAAATCAACAAAGGTACAAAAGAAAATAAAGGAAAAGCAAAGGAGAAGGCTAGCAAAGGAAAATGAAAGGAGGAGAATTTATTTGAAAACCAAAGTGTTTTTAAACGCTTTAAGTGTTTGTTCAACACTTTTCCACGAAATTGTTTGTCTTTTCGTTTTAGGACACTAACTTTCATTTGGGTCTAAAAAGAACAATTTGATTTTTTTTCCATTCACAAAAGGTTAAAATTCAAGCTTAGACACTTACTAGATTTCATTTTGGGCTAAAAAATTGAACAAAGAAAATTCACACTCAAGTTTGGTGCTTTAAAACGAACTCACAATTGCTTTGAAGGCTATAAAACGAACAAGTGCTTGAATTGTGTGATTTTGTCTTTGGTGCATTTTAAGTGCATATCCTCTCCCCTTGCACTTCGTGCGATCTAGGGTGCAAGAGAAACACGCAAAGTGCATTTTATTGCTTTGAAACACTTTGATTTGGGTTTAAAATTTAACAATATCTTGTGCGAGTGTGAGTAGGGGCATTTTTGCGTATATTCTCCTTCTTTGTGCCGTCAAAGATTGATCAAGTTACAGATTGTGTTTTTGCTTGCTTTTGTTTATCTTAGAGGGCCTACCTTGGGGAAAAATTACTCACCCAAGGGAACGACTCAACCGGTAACACTCTAAAGCCAAGAGTATTTCCAGCCGGGATATAAATGTGGGTATTGGTTAAACGCCATTATCATGCGGTTGGCTCCGACAAGATGGATCCGAAAGGGGACTCTTGTCATATGGGTCAATCTCCATGAACAGAAAGTCTGAACTAGAACCCTTATTTTGTAGTGGCCCATTTATCCATTGAGCGAGTTTATCAAAGTGGTGCATTGGAACTTAGATTCCAAGAAGTTACTTGCCATGTCCGATCTTGGTTGAAATATAGAGGTTAGGATTTCATCATACCTCTATATTTTTCCTTGGTTGCATGTAAAATCATCTCTTCTATGAAGGGCATGAGGCAAGCCCACTAAGAAAAACGTACCCATTAAGCTAGGATGTTACATTGCTTGTTTGAAAACATAGTGCGCTTTTGCATCAACATTTTTCAAAATTTCAAACTCTTTTGAAGACAAATATCATTGACTCAATCCATATGTTATTGTTTTCCCTTGGGATTCACATCCTTAGAGGTTCCTAAGCATTGGATTATACCTCAATTTGTCTTCTTAAGTAAACATTAGGAAACCCTTGCCTTAAGTTCATTAAATTTCCACATAACATATTTTGTGGAGTTTGAAGAAATTGAGACATTGGACATCTTAGTTTGAAACTTTAATCAAAGATATTTTTTTTGGTAAAATAAAGCCATTAAGCAAAGCTTAGCAAAATGAATTTTCATGTGTGATTGGAGACTCACAAATCCCAAAGCAAAAATCATTGAAAATCTGAAAATGAAAGTTCAAATGAAATCAATCCTTGATTACAAAGGTCTTTAGGAAGTATTTGCATGCTCTTCAATACCTAGATCTAGGCAAACAAAGTGGTCTTTTTAGTTTCATCTAGGGATCAAAAACATATCAAAACTTTTCATCCATCCTCCAAAACAACATCATCTCATAAATCATCTTTTGAAAAAACCTTGAAATCATCCTTGAAGTGCTAGGCTTTATGACAAAATCAAGCAAACACCAAAATCATTGAAACCAAGTCCTTGAAACATTTATCAAAACACCTTTTGGCTAGGCATGTGTAGATGCATCCTTTTGCATATACTTAGTCGAATTTATCAAAAATAATCTTGTCTAGCTTAGTGTATGTAGATGAATCCTTCTTCATATACTTAGTGAAACAATCATCTTGTTTGGGTAGGTGTGGGTAGATGCATCCTTCTCCTCACACATATCCAAATCATCATCCTTTGAACAAAACTATCCTTTAGATCATTATCAAACATCTTAGGGTCTTCTTGTTCAAAATCAAAATCAAATTCAAGGACAAAATCCCAAATCCCAAATCCAATCAAATCCAAGTCTTAAAGCCTCATATTTCATTCAAGAATTATCAAAAACCAAAAGCATCCATAACATCCATCTTTAAACATCATCATCATATCATCATCACTTTTGATCCTAAAAAGCACCCTAAAAACTTTCACTTTGGGACATAAAATAGAGATTAATCCAAAGAATCAAGAGATGTCATCTCCCACATTCTCGATCCTTGTTTTATGGTCCAAACTAGATCTCAATACAAGAAGAGTATGGAAGCCAACAAAGAAACACTCGCTTCAAGCAATCTTAAACAAACCAACGTAGAAATGAATCCAGAAGAATCAAGCAATCCATTGACCCTCTCATCATCACAAAATCCGCAAGAAGAAAACCAAGGAGAGGACCCTACTTTTGGAATGTCTCACGAAGAAATAGCTAAAATGCTCCAAAATCCAAATAATCATCGAATCATCAACATCATGATGAGACTCAACCCTTCGTTATACATGCTTGAATTGGCAAAACAAGGGGCCAAGTTTCCTTCGAATTTTGATGTGAGTACCATAGTGGAGACATCATTTCCATCAATCTCATCCACCCCTATCACACCCATCATCGCATCCAACACGATTCCAAATCTGCCACCCCTACCACCAAAACCAAACTTAGCGAGACAATATGACATTGCGCTAAAGGCTCACCAAGCCTACCAAAAGGCTATCTGACAATATCTAGCCACACAACAAGCAAGAAAAGCTCAACAAGCCTCTTAAGATACCCAACAAACAACAATTGTTGAGAACAAGGATCAAGATCAATCCATCATTGAGCACCTTGAAGTTGTGTCTACTCCATCCAATGATCAAATGAACATATGTCAAGAGTCACTTCTCAATCATGATCAAAATCCACCAACAATACCCAACAATGATCCAATTCAAGAAATGTCAACATCATTTGACCCTATGGTTGAAGACATTAGAAATCTCTCTACCGCAATTGTTGAAAATAATGTTCAAGATCTATCCATCAATAAAGATATTTTTGCTTCATCCAACGAGGAATTGACCAATGATCATGTTGAAAATGTATCTACATCACCTAATGAGGTAGAGGGCATATCTCAAGAATTTATTCTAAAGTATGATCAATGTCTTTCACCAAAGTATAGCAATGGTCCTTTCCAAGACATATTGACATCCTTCGACCTCATGATTGCCAATATTGAAGGAATCTTCAGCTCGACACCTGATCCAAGTCCACTCAAAGATCACAAAGATATTAAGCCACTTTCCATGCATAATGTCGACATCCAAAAGTCCTTTGCAAGAAATCCATCCTTTGAAACGGACCCATGTCAAGAACTTGATCCAAAGCATGTCGAAAGCAACTCCAAAATCATTCAAGATCAAGAATTTGTATCTTCAAGATACTATAATAATTTGATGGACACTCTCCTATCTATGCAAGATGATCATATCCATACTCCTCCATCTACCCATGAGATGCTTTCTTTAGATGGAAACAAAGATGATCATTATTCAGAACAGGATCTCTTTATTCCTGACATTATTGCACAAAAAGAGTAGATTCTTAACTCCTACAATCAAATGGAGTTGTCAACATCAGGATCAAATATGTCCCAAACTCGGAGTAAGGACATCATGAATAAAGATATCCAGCATTATCCACTCAACGAAACAAGTCAGATAGAACATCCAGAGTTAGCAAAGTGGCAAATTGAAACAATGTCATCTACAGTGGTCATTTGTCAGAGCATGTTTACTGAAAAAGATATCTCAAAACAAGTAGAATCAAGGAATAAAGGTGATACTATCACCATACTGGGGGCAACTTCGTCTCAAGAAAATGTCAACATAGGGAGCACGAAGAATCCTTATGGTGAAACCATTGCCAATACTACAACTAGCCACACCATGAATTTTCATCCACCTATCATTCCATCCATGAATTGGGACCAACACCAAAGGAAAGTGTTAAATCAAAGTATAAAGAATGTTATCAAAGCAAAAGAAGCCAAGCTTGAAGGACAAATCAAATACAAATGGATACCAAAGAATACAAAGAAGGATCATCCCTATCAAACTCCATCAGTCAAAGAAACTGTGGGGCAAAACAAAAAAGGGAAAAGTATCCATAATAGATGTCCACAAAAGCAAAAGCAGGTTTTTCAAGCAACGTACAAAGTGTATCAAGCAGTTGGTCCTAATTCCCTACACATTTTCGCATCCACCCATCATTGCTCATCTTCCCAAGTTTGAAGAGTCAAAGGTTCCAAACTGTCAACCAATCCATCTCTTATCCCTAAACGCACTCCATCCATGCCTCCACACATGATATCCAATTCTCATATTAACCATGTATTGGCAATGACCCTTCATCATAAGGATTCAGAAGGTACTTTATCGCGATGTACGCACAGAGACAAAGTCAACTCCGATATCAACAAAGAAGATCAAGAATCCCAAAAGTTGCATTCAAGTGCACGTATCTTAGCAAAGCAACTTCTTCAGGCAAGATATCAATGGCACGTTATGACAAGGGCATCTACATCAAAAACACCTCATGATTCAGCATGAGCTTAAAATCTTTCGAAAAAATTAAAAAAAAAATCAAAAAAGCAAAAAAATCCAAAAAAATTAGAAAAAGGATTGAAAACAATAAAGATAAAAACCGTCCTCTAGTGAAAACTGCATGTGCGGCGCTTTGGGCAAGACCATGATGAAAACCTAGCAAACAGGCGTCATGAGTAGAATCGAGCATCTACGTGTGCCACTTCAGGTGAAAGCATCTCATCCCATCCATAATAAATTCATTCATCCATAAACCATTGATCCAATCCTTTTTTTTCATCCATCTGCATCCATAGTCCAAGTTATCTTGATCTTGACAAGTTTTGGTGCACACTTAACGCTTGCTTACGGTAAACATCTTGACATGGGCCGTTTTCATTGATCCCATCCTATGCAGCGTTATCTGAGCCATGAAGCATTATCCAATGAGAATTCTTTATCCAAACACCTTATCTTATCGTAATCTAATCCATATCCATCCATCCATATAATTACCTAAGCATCCATCCATCGCATTCCATACATTGCTAGACACTAGGGGCAGATATGTACATCTTGCTTCGAGAATAAATCTTGATCTATATCCTCCAACTTATGTGGTGATCTGAACATTGGCAAATATGAAACCAAATTGGTCGAAGCATTTGTGATCCAAATCCGAGTCACTAGCCCATGGCATATTTTGACGAACAAACATCCTTTATCAAAGCTTCATCTTTCATCAAACATCAATCCAAAAAAATCGCTACCAGTTGCGTCTAAGTTGCACTTCAAACATCACCTCAAATCATTCGAACAAAGCTTCAACAATCTTGATCAAATCGAATCCAATCAATCCGTTATCATCTTCAGATATCTTTCTCAATCCTTGTGTTGCTTAACACTATCCTTGCATTGTTGTGCATCCTCAACAATGTTATCATCATCAATCTTAATCAATCTTAATCCATCGAATCCTTGCATTGTTGTGTATCCTCAACAATGTTGTCATCATCATCAATCCATCGATCTGATCAATCAACCTTAGCTTGGTCTTCAACAAAAATAGAGCACTGATATCATTGCACATGTCCATATCCAAATCGTCAAAATCATGCGAAAATCCAAAACAAACATCAAAAAAAAAGAAAATCCAAAAACATTCAAAACATATCAAAATCCAAAAACAAGTCAAAAACAGAAAACATCAAAAACCTGGAATCCAAACTACGTCGTCTCTGAGCTTAAACGTAGGCAAGGCTAATCTTTGATCAACCCCCGAGACACAAAATCCAAAAACATTCAAAAAAATCAAAATCTAAAAACATCAAAAATCAAAAATCAAAACATTTGCAAAAAACTTGAAAATACCAAAACAGCCTCAAAACATTCCAAAAATGTCAAAAAATCCAAATATTTGAAAAATCCACCTGTCCCGTTTCACTTTCACTTGAAATAATCAATCATCCATAATAAACTGATCATCACCTTCATCCTTTGGTAAAACAAATAGAAACAATCACAACAATTGGAAAAAGCAAGCTTCAATCGTAAAATCAAAAGTGAACAACAAACCTTTAAAACACAAAATCAAACTCTTGATCACTTTCAAACATGTCAGTCAACCTTATATCAATACCTATCAATCAACTTATCAAACCATCATCATCCTATACAATGCATGTCCTAGGATATATCATTCCAACAATGGGCATCATTTTGGATATCACTTTGGATTCTTATCCTATCAAAACAAATCCCTTTGGCTGAAGGTATGAAGAACATTGGCTTATTTGCGTGCTTGATCTTTTCTTTTGATTTATCTTATTGCGCTCATTCCAAGGACCTCTCAATGATATCTGAATGAAAGATTTAGAGAGATAGGAATGGGGCAACGATCATTGTTCTTTTGTTTCTTGTGCTTGTTGGACGTTCTTGTAAAATAACTTGGTGAATACTTGCTTTGTTAGATATGTATGGAGGATGTTTCAGATAGCTTGTTGACTATTGCATTGATTGGTTATACCTTTCCATGTTTTGGTTCGAGATGTTTGAGACTTCTAAAGTGCATCCTAGCAAGGTTTCTGTATGTCAGGTGTGAACAAGAATACTCCTATCTATTTGTCGAGTCAAAGTCCATCACACTAAGTACAACGCCATCCTAGTCCTTCATACCTTGATGCATTGTACTTAGGCATGTTATCAAACATAAAGTAAGTGACCCTTTGAAAATCCCAATCCTTGATAAGCAAATTATCCATCTATCTTTTCTCATCTATCATCATCATCATCTCTCATGATGTTGGTTTGTTGGATCCTCTTGTCATCATCTAATTTCTTCATTTTTCGCACTAACATCATAGCATGAATAGTTAATCATCATCACCAATACATCCATCATGCATCCATCTTGCATCCATAAATCATCGGTATTCTGCATATCATCTCACATGCATAATCATCATCATAATATAGATCTGTTAGTATAAGCATCTCATAAATCATCCATTGCATATCATAGCATATCACATCATCAATCTCATCCATCTCATATCATAGCATCATTTAAGTTGTTTAGGATAATATAGATTTGTTATTCTAAGCATCTTGAAATCATCATCTTTGCATCATCGTCCACAACCATCCGTTTTGAACCTCTTTATCGCGAGATCGACCCTCAAATCAAATTTTTTCACTCGATCTCTCGAGGGGGCAATGTACAAGTGTACTTTCTGTTGGGGCATCCAAAAAATTAGAATTTTTTTAAATTTTGATCGTGGCAAGTTTATTCTTTGAACCAACAGAACAAGTACATTGCTTCAAAGAGGGGAAAAATGTAGACATGTCAAATTTACATCATGCATAATCATATTCCATTCATCACATAAATCAAGACTTTATTTAAACCAAACCCAAATCATATTCCACCATTTTCTGATTTAAATAAATCAAATATCAAAGTCTTAAAAGTCAAAATCATCTAAGCACCATTAAATCAACATAATCATCATCTATTTAATCTAACCCTAATTAAATAATAATCTCACCCACTTGCATTCTCTAGATTTAGCCACTTGCACAAATAAATCAATTTATTGATTTATTAAATCCAAGATTTTCCATCAACATGGCATTTTGGGGAATATTCCCTCAATTTTGAATTCAAAGGCAAGTTGATTTGTCCCTCCAACATTGCATTTATTGCTCATTTTCTTGTCCCCCACTTAGCATTTACTCTCAAATTTGAATTCAAATTTTCCCTCTCATGGGCACATTTCCCTAATCTTGCACATCCATTGGCCTATCACATGATGACAAGTGTCCTTCTTTCATTGGTCCAATCTTAGACCCACATTGGTCCCTCTTCAACACTTAGCATTTTGAAAATCCTTAAATAGAGGCTTCATCCTCAAGCAAATCCTCCACAATCTCTTGCAAGGTCACTCTCTTCATTTGAGAATTGATCTTGTCCATTTATCATCTCCATATCCATAGCAAATTTCATCATTTTAGCTATTGATCAAGGGTTGGGAAAGGGTCACTAGCATATGTGACACCAATCCACTATGGAATAGGTGATTGTTGTTGTTTTCATAATGTTTTTAGTTTCATTTGGTCATGTATTGCATTTGGAAACATCTACAAGGTATTTCATAGGAGTTATTTTGATAGATTTGTAAAGTACTAATCCATGTTTGAGATGTTAGTATTTGCAGATTTAAAAAAACACTCACAGGTGCAAAGAAAGGAAAGAAAATAACATAACAAATGAGAGATAGGGAGATCTGCTATTTCAGGGTCAGAGCTACACATAAATATAGATAGATAGATATAATAGAATAAATATGAATTGTCATCAACCCCCTATTATATTAGACCATGTGAAGAAGGCATAAGAAGACAAAATTAAAAATAAAAAATTGGGTCAACATGGAAGGGATGCCTAAATTCCCCCAACACTTTGTATCATTCCCAATTGTCGAAAATCAAACCACAACAAAGAGAAGAATGATGAAACAAATGGAATATTTTTTATGACTTAAAAACACTCCTATATCCAAGCACCTATGAGGGTGACAAGGGTCATCCAAGAATATATAAAACAAGCACAGGGGAACACAACACACACACACACACAATCTAATTTACAAATAAAGAAGAGGCACCCCCCTAGAGTCATCATCAACTACTTAAGAGGTTGTCATTCTCCCAATCTAGATCACTATAAGGGGAGGGCAGATGAGCCTACAAGGGCATAATATCAAGGGGTACCCTTTGACCCTCTTGCAACAAGATCCAAGGAAGAAGGCCCCTCAAGGTCTTCTCCACTCAGTTTTTTTGAGGTGAATGTCAACAATCTCATGAAAATCATTGAGAAGGCTAGGACATCGTCTACAAATTTGAACATACACTTTATAGCCTAAGTGCCATGCACCAACTTAGTGGGTGATGGAGGCGGCACCAAAGATCCACTACTAGCCTCACTGAATGATTTCGGAGCAATGACAAACTTCGGGGATGTTGGGGTTGCCTCCATCACTAGGATGGTGCAAGCCAATGCAAAACCGCCTCTTAAGAAGACGAACCCTTCTTTTGAACCCCATTGCTAGCAGGGTCATCCTCCATCTTTCACTTCATCTAAGGATGTGAAATCCTTACAAGTGAAGCAAAGGGTGCAAAGGAAAAGGAGAAAACCACAACAGACACCACCAAGGTATTCGGCATGTCCATAGGTTTCAAAAATGGTGAGATTTCCAAAAGAGACATCAAAAGGGGAAGCTCAACCAAAGGAGCAATGAATACCTACACCCTTTTCGGGTGAGGATCGTTCACACTCACAAGGGAAGCCATGAGCAAGACTAAGGTGAAGGGAACTAAAGTAGGAAGAGTGGAAGAGGAGCACACAACAAAAGATGCCAAAGGAGTTGTTGGATCCGCTTCCTTCTTCTACAAGGTGGCCTACCCAACGGCTAAAGCCTTCTTCCAATGCTTGCACTTGCATGCAAGGTTGTTTCTATGACTCTAGGAGCTAGAGTTCGTGGCCTGAGAAGGGACAAAAGAATCTTGTTCAACCATTGGAGTATCCATCATATCTTTTTTCAACAAAGGGAGGGACTCCTAGAGGGGAATAGGAGGAAGAGACAAAGAGGATGATGAAACAACAACAGGGGGAGCAAGCTCAAACATCTCAGCGGTAGGCCTCTTCCCATTCACTACCTTAGAGGTAGGAGTGGTAGGAGGTTGCAGAGGTTGAGACATAAAAGATGCTCCATGATGACCCTTCCCATTACCATACAAAATAGGGTGAGGAAACATGGGTAAGACAAGAAGTTCAAATTTCAAATGCTTGGGCTTTCACCAAGCAAGCACCATCATACTCCCTAGTAAATGCATAGGAGCAAAAGTTGATGCTGTCGCAGCAAGGTGAGAGGAAACAGTGGGTGGGATAGCAGAAGAGGAAGAAGAACCCTGAGAAAACTTCGCATCTTCTCTTTTTCGAGCAGCCAAGGAAGCCTCACCATCCAAATCCAAGCAAGCTCTACATATGCAAAATGGCATAGGGAGAAGGAGGGTATCTCACCTTTGGCATTATGTCCCACTCTTGTACTTCACATAAGTTTGATATAAGAGGTCCCTCCTGGGAGGAAGCAAACCAACAGGGGCAAGCTAGAAGTGATCAAGTAAGTAGCCCTCATGCACAATCGTCAATTTGTAACCAATGTCATGGACTTCATGCAACGAACCCTCATGGGAAAACTTCAAGCACTTATGAATTACCGAGGGAACTACATTCATGAAAACTAATTAGGGAATGCCTAGTTTCACTCTGCACAATTGGAATCCTAGGATGATGTCAAAGAGTGCATTCATATTCTTAGGCCCAACTAGAACTGACAAGGTGACACACCCGATGGGAGGGACAAAAATCCCATCGTGTGTATGTATAGTGCTTCTAGACTCATCATATTCATCCTTATGTAAAAAATTTATCAACATGATTTCCTATGTAATGGAATTCACCCGACATGTATGGTTGATGAGAACACCAATTACAGTATTCCCATTGATATGTGAAAGGATGTACCAAGGGGATGGTTCTCTATTAGAGTTCATTCAAAAATCCAATGAGGTTAATGTTATAGTGGAAGATCCACTTGTAGGATGCACAAATGGGATGGGTAGATGTAAGAAAGAATCCATTTCTACGTACACTAGACAAAAATTTTGCAAGAGCCCCTAAGGGTTTCACAATTAGACAGTGACCACTCAAGGTTTCATCTCGCAATGCTTAGGGAACCTCCCAGCTACGCCACTAGGGGTCATTGGTTGGGTTGTAAGGTTGTGCACCCTACAACACTCACACCCACAACACTCCTAGAATATGATGGAAGGGTCTTTCAGCACTACCAAACAGAACCAAAATGTAGAAGAGAGGGACCAACCACTCATTGGCTCCAAGTCACAAAGATCTGAGAATTGAAGGCTATCCTAATCTACTTCAAGTTGGACAAGTGTTTAGGACAGTGCTTGATGCTAAGGGTAGAGAGTGAAGAGCACTCTTAGTGCTTCTATTAATTTATTGACCTAAAGGTTATGTTTGGACGAGGTGAGTAGGTTTTAGGAACCCATACTATGACTTTGTTAGCTCTTTGCCAGAGGAAAACAACACACAATAGGGACAACAATGCAACATGTTGGTGTCTCATAGGTGTGTTCTCATTCATACAAATAGACAATGAAAGACAACAATTAGATGTACTAAAAACCTACTAATAGCTTAGCTACCAAAGCTTAAAGTGATGATGAAACAAGAAATAATAGAATAACTAAAATACTAAGAGAGATTCTATGAGAAATGAAAAGAATAAGAAGGGTAAGAGTTCAACTCATGAAAGGTCTAGTCCTCCTGCAAGCTCCACACAAACAAGTACCTACACATAGAAGAGCGGGGAAAAATGTTGGGGCTGTTTTGGGGACTGTCGCTGTCAAAACCCCGTTTTGGTGTTTCCACCTCCATGGATAGCCAAATAGATAGAGAAATAGAAACACGATAAGAAAGTACAAAAAAAGAGAATGACAAGCACTACAAAGATCACTATGCTACACAAATCCAACAACAATGCAATAGTAAGCAAATAATACTACCCTCGACCAAAGGCACTCAAGGCCAATGAGTGAGGAATGTAAG
This sequence comes from Sequoia sempervirens, assembly GCA_007258455.2. Taxonomy (NCBI): domain Eukaryota; kingdom Viridiplantae; phylum Streptophyta; class Pinopsida; order Cupressales; family Cupressaceae; genus Sequoia; species Sequoia sempervirens. Next base: position 30,358 of record VDFB02032688.1, read on the forward strand.
TCTACAACTGCACGGAAAATTCAACATGGTCACAATGACTTCAAAGGAAGTCTCACAAGACACCAAGTTGTAGCTTTTTTGGTAGATGTTTAGAATGTTGTGATTTTGGGATGGAAGAGTTGATAATGCAACAAGTAGCCAAGAAGTTGCAAGAATGTGCTCAAGAGTGATGTAGAAGCATGAAGATTGTCAAAAATGTGTAGAGGAATGAATGAGAATGAGAGAGTCATTTTTAGGTGAATTTGGGAGGGAAAGAGTCATTCAAAGGTGAGTTGGGAGGCATAGATACATTACACTTTGGCCCTAATGGCAGATGTAAAGCCTCTATAGATTCCAAAGGAAAGAATCTTGTCAAGATGACAACGTGTTGCATAGACATCTGCATGCCACACACACATCCCTAATAGAAATACCCCCATCAACACTATAAACAGGAACCAAGTGGATAGATTACAAACAAAGGATGTGGAATTACATAATCAAGTTTGATTTTTCTAAGGTGAAGGTTGTAAAAGGGGAACTTGCAAAGGGGTACAAATCCACACCTATACACCAACAAATAACACACATATTCAAGAATACTTTTAGGGGGGGAACATGCCTTTTTGCTTCAATTTATGATCCCAAAACATTCAAAGAGGCATGAAACATACCAAATTGTGGTATTGCTATAAATGAGGAATATGATTCCTTGATTAGAAATCACACTTGGGATTTGAATTCACTTCCTAAGGGAAGGAAGATATTTCAATGTAGGTGGATATATATCAATCTAAATTTGAAGCAAATTTGTCAATTCATAAGTACAATGAAAGGTTGGTTGCCAAAGGTTTTTCACAAGTTGTAGGCATTGATTATATAGAAACATTTGCAATAGTTGCTAAGATGACTTCCATTCAGTTCTCACACTAGCTATAGTTGTAGCACATGAATAGGATGCACATTAAATAGATATGAAGAGTGTACTTCTTCACAGAGACCTAGAGGAGAAAATCTACATGGAACAACCACTAAGTTTTGTATAGGATTCAACCTTGATTTGTAGACTTAGGAAATCTCTCTATGGCCTCAAACAAGCTCCTAGAGCTTGGTATGATAGGATAGATTCCTACCTGTTATCTTTGGGTTTTACTAGATGCCAATATGATCCTAATGTGTATCTATTATAGAAGGATGATTCACTCATATTGGTTCTATATACATTGATGATCTTTTGATTACGAGGAATACTTCATTTGACATTGTAGCAATTAAGACATCACTTCAAGATAGATTTGGCATGTGATAAATTTTGGTTTATTTCACTACTTTCTTGGTATTGAGATTTCACAATCAGCTTCAAGGATTACTCTTGCACAGCCTAAGCATACTCTTGATCTACTTGCATGGTTTTAAATGACTACTTACAAACCATCTCTAACACCCATTTATCCAAATTCAAGCTTGAGACTTCTTGTACTACATCATTGGTTGATGCTATCTTGAAATGAAAACTTGTTACTAGTCATAAAATATTCTTGACTCATATCAAGAAAGACATTGCCCATGTAGTAGGTATGGTTTCAAGATTTATGCAAGAACCTCATGAGTTATATTGGAAAGTAGCTAAGAGGATCCTTCACTACCTTCATGGCACTCTTAGGTTTAGGATTCATTATAGAGTTGGTTCTTCAGTTGAATTAGTTGGTTTTATAAATTTAGATTTGGTTGGTGATACTGAGCTTTACAAGTTCACTTCAGGTTATAGTTTTTCACTTGTTTTAGATCATATTAGTTGTTCTAGCAAGAAGTAGAATGCTATTGCTATATCATACATAGAGGCAGCATTTAGGGGGCTATTAACTCAACTACTGATACCATATGGCTTCAAGGAATTCTTTCTAAGTTGGTATTCCTTTCAAGCAACCTACAATCATCTATTGTGACAACCAGAGCAACATTCAAATATGCAGAAATGTGGTTCGACATCAAAACCAAACACATAGATATTCATATGCATTATATTCGAGAGTTTATTCATGGATAGATCAGAAACTTAGTCTTTTTCCAATCTTCAGAGTAGATTGTTGACATCTTCACCAAACCCTTTACTGAGAGAAAGTTCATACATCTATGAGCTCTTCTTGGCACACAGTCTACATTAGCAAAAAAATCATCCTTGGGGGGATTTCTAGTCTTTTCCTCATCTTCTCTTTTTTTTTGAGAATAGTTTTTTCCTAGTGGCTTTTCTATCTTACTCCTTTTTTAGAGATATTTCATTCTACATGAGTAGTTTATCAGGCTTCATGGTCGGGACTCATTTATTTTACATTGTACATGGGTACAAGTCACCAGGCTAATAGTTGGGACCCATTTCATTCATGCCCACCTACACTATGCTTAAGGGGGGTTTTATTGTATATATTGCACTTTACATACACTTGGGCTTACTTAAGCCTACTTAGGTGTCCCATTGACTCTTTCTCATTGAGGTGTCATCTCATTAACTCTTTCTCATTGAGGTTTCAATGTTGATAGGCACCAAAGAGGTGTCAACTTAATTTTGACACCTCTTCCTTCATTTGTGGTAAACAACTTTCCACCACTCCATGTGTGAGAAGTCCTATCATCATTTCATGGATGTTGGTTGCCTTTCTTCTCCTATATATGTACACCATTTTTGCCTCTTATACTTGGTCAACTTTATGCAATCTTTCTTCAATTGTGATTATTTTTAATCTCTATGTTTTTTAGGATTCCACACCTTTAAGTTATAAAAATGTTTATTTTAAAAGAATTGTTTCAAAATTTAAATATAAATTATTGTGTAGTTATATAAAGTGTTAAAAAGATTTAAATTATTTTTAAAGAATTCACCTTTTGTACAAATTTAGAAGTTATGGAAGAATCTTATAGTGTTATTATTCAAGCATTTACTAGATCTTTAACACAAGTGCATTAAAATTTAGGTCATTTATTGCATGCTTTCCAATTCTCTTCAATCATTTATAAAATTTCTTGAATTGGTATCTTGAGAATTTGAACAAAAGAAGATATATTATCTATTATTGGAAAACTCTCCACTACACGCAACTTATTTTTATATGAATTCAAAACATATATCAAGGAAAGCAATAGATATTTTAAAAAATAAACTCTAGGTAATAGAGTTTTACATGATAAATTTGCAAAATTGTGATAAATTGGTAGTTGTATAAGTCACCCAAATAGATATGAGTTTCAATATTTCAAATATTCTACTAAGAATCACTAGATTTTCTACATATGAATCATTTAAAAACATTTGTATTAACATACTTGCATCAAATTTCTAATTAAATATTATTAATTTTCTTAGTTAATTTATTAACACTTATTTAGTTTCATTATATGTCCTGACTATTATATCTAGACTAGTTAACATTCATTTTTTATCCTTTCTCGAAGGAATTTGACTACCTGATCAATGACAGGGGAGTGATTACTAATGTTTTATGGGTGGCAAGAGATAGTGTGATGGGAAGTTTCAAATTAACCAAGTGGTTCCTTAGGGAACTTAACAAAGTTAATATTGAACTTTGGGGTCTACAAGAGAAGGTTGTTGGGGAGAAGAAGGTTGTTGGTGAGGATATTGCCTAGTCCTCCTTTGGGGTGGAGGATTTATAGAAAAACTTACAGAGGTTGAGGAGGTTGTTTATGAGCTCAAAGTGGGTCATGATAATCACATTCAGGGTATTGAAAATATGTTTCAAGATGTTAAATCTAGATGGAAAAGCTCCTAAAGATTATCCAATGCTCCATCAAAAATATCCTAGAAATGTTAAAAAATCTCATTGAAAAATTGTGAGAATTGAGGGAACAACAGATGATTGGTGGAAGATTTTCCATCAGCAAAATGAAGGAGCATCCAGGAAAGGAAAAATATAATATTGATATGCTGGAAGTTGAGTAGGGTCCTAGTGCTCGTACTTGTGGAAAAAATAAGAAGACCTTCAATGAGGAGAAGGAAGAGCCACTAATGTTGGTTGAAAAACATTGTCAATGGGAATTACAAGTGACAGAGACCTTAAAGAGTTTGAAATAGTTTGATGTTTAGTCTCTCTCTGTTTGTTGTGGTCTGGCGATTTGTGCTCTTGGTTAGCTAGTTTCTTGTTGCTGGTTAGTTGTGTTTTATTTTGTTATAGTAGCATTTTTCTTTTGGGGGTTTTGAGTCCCTTATAAACACCTATTTTTCTTGTTAATCAAAAACATTGAATTTTGTCCATTTATTTTTATTAAATCCTAGATTTATTTTAAAAAGGTTAAAGATTTATTTATTTTTCCTTTTAGTTGCAAGCCCCCTAATTTTATTAGGGATTCTTAGAAGTTCTAAATAATTAAAAAGGATAATAATTATGTCATGGAAATGTTTACTTCAAAATCTAAATTATATTTTTTTAAGTTGTGTCATTTTTTTATTTTTAAAGTAAGATATTGTAAAGGAAATTGTGCTTGTCTTAAAAGTGTTATATGGAATAATCATTTAATGCAAGCAATAAATACATGATTAATATAGATAATAGAGTACTTAATGTGCTTAGATGTGAGGAAGTTGATTATGGGAGGTTTATTTGTTGAGATTTGAGAGAAAAATAGTTCAAATTCCAATATTTTTTCTTCTAACACATATAAGACATCATGAATTTATAACACAATAGACAATTGTCTTTTGACCACTAGAAATAAATTTGATAGTTGTATAGTCAGAATGAAATAATTGAGGATAAGTGCATGATAGGTGTAATAAATGAAGAATACATGGGAACATGGGTAATTGTGGATAGGCTATGCAAAAAGGATGTAATTATGTGTGTAAATAAAATAGTAACAATATGAGGGAAAGAGCTTGAATTTGCACAAAATTGTGCAATTTGTTGAAATATAAATTTATTAAGCCATTCTCTCAAAATGAGCAATAAACTAAATGGGAAATTGTATTGTTATGCAAATTTAACCACTAAAAATATACATTGTTATGTGTATACATCTCAATAATTAATGGATATCTAAGATAATTTAAATATAATTGCATATCTTTTTTATGCCATATTTTTACTTCAATATCGCTTATAAAGTAACTAATTATATAAATTTTAGAAATGGTATCTTTGTACAAAACCCTTCATTTCTTATTTAATTTAGTTGTATCAATATAATATAATATAATATAAAATAATATTTTAATACCATCAATCTTTCTTACATTTAGTGTACCATTGACTATTTCTCTAAATTAAATATTATATTTTTTCCAAGTTTGGATCAAACTTTGATATAATTGTTCTCAAAGCATAGAGTACTAACTACTTTAGATAAAGTCTGTAATTCTTGTAAAGGAAAGTAAATGTTTTGAAAGAATATCCACACTAATCAAATTGAATGTCAATGTATAACCATAAATTAACTTAAATAAATTTAAATAAAAATATTTGGGTGTATATAAATATGAAGTAAATGCTACTTAAGGAAAATAAATACAAAGAGAATGGATGTAAAATTAGCTTAATTATTGAACATGGATTATTTTGATGAATATTTTTCAAACCTTAATTATCTCTAGTCTACAAATGATGTTTTTTTTTACATATCACATTAGATTTTATGCAACGATTATATCTTTTCATAGATTGTAAGTTTGTGACTCTAGTTCACTTTTGTGTAGATGGATTTATCCTCTTAATACACAAATTTATCTCACTAATTTTACACTCTTATTTTTTGATTAACCAAATTTTCCTATGTATTCCCTACTATCAAAAAAACCCTTATCAACATCAAATAATATATATTTATGATCTTCTCCATGCTTGGGTGAAGCTATACTTTGTTCCTCTACTTCAGCCACATAAATTTTGGCCTCCTTACATTTACTATTGTTGTGTTATATTTGAGGACATTCAAATTCCCTATGTCTAGTTTCTCCACATTAGTAATAGGTACCACTAAGTCCTCTTCCAAAATTTCCTCATCTTCTTGAGTAATCACCTCTGTTTATGGGATAAATTGCCTTCCTCTAGCTTCCTAAGTGTAATAATTCATTTGATAGAAGCTAGTTTTTTCTTCTTTCCTTGGTAACTTATTCCATTTCTATAATGTCCTCTTCCAAGTGAGAACCTTCCTCTACCTCTTGAGTTACTATTTTGCTTCTTAGCTAATTTCTCTTCTGCCTTCAAGGCATATTGGTAGCTTCTTATAGAGTCTACAATCTAACTATACTAATTTCATCTTGAATAAACAAGCATAGACCATTTACTTACCTAGACACCTTTTCAACATCATCATCAACATGTTCTACCCTAATGCTCAATCTATAAAACTCTTTATGTATTATTTGACACTAGATGATTTTTTATTCAAGTTCTATAACTTCCTAAATAGACTTAGGTGATAATCTAATAGTAGGAATTTGGCCTTTAGTTTGGTCACTATTATGTCCCATGACTTATCTTATATTTACCTCTTCTTTGTCACTTTGTTTGTAGATGTTCCCACCCTAGGGATTTATGTTTTTTTAGCTTGGTACAAGTGAATTTTACTTTATTTTTATCTTTGTTGATTCAAATTCAAAGTAATTCTGCATTTTTGAAATCCAATTAATAATTTCTTTAAGGTTTAAGATTTTCTTATAGCTAGGAGGGTCCAATCTTGATTTGTTGCTTATTCTTGACATTTCCCTCAAGAATATTTCCTCTCCTTGATCTAAGGGCATGTGCACCAATATGGGGCACAAAAAAGTGGCCAAATTCCCAAAAACAAGAAAAATGCACTCATATTTTGAAAAAAATCAAATAATGTGCTTGTGTTATTGTGTGGATTTTATGAGCCATAACACGAGCGTGTTATTTGAACAAAAAGTGTGCACACTTTTTTATGAAAACAAAATGCATACATTTTTTTATGAAAGAAAAATGTGTACATGTTTTTATGAAAGCAAAATTCGTACATGCTTCTATGAAAGAAAAATGCGTACGCATTTTTATGAAAGCAAAATGTGTATGCATTTTTTATGAAAGAAAAGTGCATACATGTTTTTATGAAAAAAAAAGACATGGGCATGTTTTTATGAAATCAAAATGTGTACATGTTTTGCTCAATAAAGTTATAAAAAATAAAAACCTATCCATTTTTCTCACCCACAGCTTTCCTTTCCCTCAACCCAATATAACATGATAATTCTTTTTCCCCTTGCAACCTAGCTTCACAATGCCACGTTGGAGAAGAGGTGAGTGTTATTTTTTGTGTATTGTATTTAAATTTTGTTTGCATTTGGAAAATGAATTATTTTTTATTAATTCAATATATTTTTTAATTATATAATAGATCATATATACCCTAAGCCACAACCAAATTTAAATGATGAATTCCCTATGGAAAATTCTAGGATGCCTAAACCTCCTCCAACCCTTCCAAAAAACCCTAGACAAATCCAAGAGAATTTGTTGGGGCATATGGAACAAAACAAAGTTACTATTTTTGAATTAGTTTCAAAAATGAGGGGTTAAACATCAAACCAGCACCACCTATCCCTTACCTCAACATTGGAAGCAATGATGATAAATTTTGACACAATCACAAATCAAATAAATCAACCAAAAACTTATAAAGATTCATGTCATCAATTTTATGCAACAAAATTGTCCCATGATGAAGTGAAAAGGAAAGGCATAATGAAAGAAAACATATGTGTTCTTTTTACTAATCCTAGAACCAATGAACCTATTCCTCTAAATTCAAAGAAGTTTCTAATACATTGGTGTAGTCATGATGAGATAAGAAATATTTTTTGGGATAGCTGGTGGATGGTCTTTGACCAACCTCCACATAATATAAGTTATGAGGTGTTGCTCTATTTTTTTAGAAAAATAGACAGTGAGTTTATCCTTCATCATATTCCAAATTATTTTGATATGTAGGAGCTTTAAGGTAGAGGTGGAGGATCTTCCCAAATAGACTAGGATCTCATCAAGTAGATAACCATGAACATCAAAGAACACTAGCACAAAGACCTATTTATCATGTGACAATTCTAGTATCCATCAGGGAGAGTATTGGGGTATAGACTTTCCATGCAATTGCTAGCTTGACAGACACCATTATAGCTTGCATAGCTCACAAATATCCCAGCCTTTTGCTTCATAGGATGATGTAGTAGCTCAACCATCTAACTTTAGTGCCCCTAGCTCTCATATATGCTCAAACTATTGTAATCTATGCTTTGGGAGAGATAGCAATGCAAAGGATGTAGATGGTTCCACCTCCCATTTGTGTTCTCATTATTAGCATAGATGTTATGGGAGTAGTGGGGATCATCAAGGTGGTGCATCAAATAATGCAGTGATGAAAAATGAGTTGTTGAATGAGGTGTATGTTGGTCAAATTTAGGTATTTTGATTTGAATTTATCATTTTATCTATAATTAAATACTTAAAATTTGTAAATATAAATAGTTTTTAATTATATAATTGAATTAAATTGATGCAAACATTATGCATTTTAGGGTGTAGTTCCAGGGGGTGGTACATCATCGAGCATTCCTGCAACAACTTGTACTCTTGTATTTTTATCAAAGGTAAAATTTATATATCAAAATAAAATAATACTTTCTATTCAAAATAATAACACAAGACACCGACTATTTCAATTGACTGAATTTTAATGTATAGTCAAGCAAAAAGAGGACCAATGTTTTGGAATAGTGTTCAATATTCAAAGATGAAAACATTTTATATGCATGTACATGGCACAAAGATAACATTTTTAGTGTGGCTATATGTATTAATGATATTTTGTAGACTGAGAGACAATACATTGGCCTTGTGACATTATATGACATTTCGATGACATTTTGTGCACCCTCATGATGGTATTGTATGCGATTTTGATCACATTTTGTGTGCCCTCATGATGACATTGTATGAAATTTTGATGATATTTTTTATGACCTCATAGACTTATGGAGATCAATTTATATAAATATTTTATGCATAATTTGGTAGCTTAAATGGTTTAAAATGTTCTCATAGCTTACTTAGCCCCAAGCAGGTACATATGAATCATATCCCATATCTAAATTTTAATTTTTAAATATTATTTCCTATCATCTCACAACAAGTTAAGTACAAAGTCAAATTCATCACCTTATCAAAAACAAATAATTAATAAAGAAAAATATTTCCCAACAAGCATTGATCTAAAAGATATTTATAGAGTGCAATGCAAGAAAGACAATAATGAATAAGTTAACAATAATGTATTGAAATTTTAAATACTATTTACCAAAATTTAAATTACTGGCCACTTGATGATGAGATCAACTAAGTTTTTTTAGTGATAATTTCAACCATAAATCTAATGGGTATGTGCAGGATCATGGTATGCCAAAAAGTGGCAATATTTGTAGGGTATGTGGCTAACGACTTTTTTTTCACCCAAAATTAATGAAATAAAAAGGGTTTTTAGAGGAGATTCTCAGCTTTCCAAAAATATAAATTATGATTTAATTTCAATTTAATAAATAATTATTATTCATTTTCTATTAGAATTACGACTAAAGTCCTAATCGATAGGCCGATTGAAAAACATCTATAACTTTCAAACGGTATCATATTTTTTGAATCCAAAACATGCCACATTCTATGCTTTACATACTATAGGATTAAAAAAAAATTCATGAATTTTTACCAAGTTAAGGTGGTTAGACAGACGAAGTTTTTATATTTTCTAAAATTTGTAATAAAAATTCATAATTAATTATTTACTTGGAAAAAAATTACAAAAAAATATGCATCACATCCAGACATGATTCCTCTACTTATATATAAAATCTTACAAAAAAATATTATCATTTTATTATGGTTAGGGTGGTCAGACGACACCTACTTTTTATTTTTCCCCTGAAATTTGGTACTCTGCATTGAAATTTCAAATTTTCACCAAATAGATTTTATTTATTTTAAATAAACCTAGTATTTTAGAAACTACATTCAATTTTCTACAAATTTCTATTCTTACATTCAATCATATCCCATATCTAAATTTTAATTTTTAAATATTATTTCCTATCATCTCACAACAAGTTAAGTACAAAGTCAAATTCATCACCTTATCAAAAACAAATAATTAATAAAGAAAAATATTTCCCAACAAGCATTGATCTAAAAGATATTTATAGAGTGAAATGCAAGAAAGACAATAATGAATAAGTTAACAATAATGTATTGAAATTTTAAATACTATTTACCAAAATTTAAATTACTGGCCACTTGATGATGAGATCAACTAAGTTTTTTTAGTGATAATTTCAACCATAAATCTAATATTACTTTTATGATTCTAAATAGTGCAAATGTCAACCTTCTTATCGAGGTTTATTAACTTGGTTCTTCTCCTATATTTTTAATTTCTATGTTATGAATTTTCATGAAACACTATTTTATCAAAATCTTAATGTGTATTCCTAAACAATACATCAAACAAGCAAGTCGACTAGTCAGCCAACCATTTCATTACTTACTCAGAAATTATTTGAGGTAGCATATCCTATGTTCTTTAGGATTGTCCTACATTCTTTAGGATTTTCTTACATTCATTAGGTCTTACCTGAATTCATTAGTACTTGTACCTAGGCTCATTAGGGTCTCTTAGGTTTAGTAGAATTGTCCTAAATTCATTATCAACTCATTCATGGCAAGTGCTTAGAATTTTTTTATGTAAACCTATAGGGTCACATAGGATAAATCAATAATAACCTTTCTACTTTTTGAAGACTCCAATCCATTTGATAGCTAAGTGAGAAAGGTTATTGTGGATTTATCTGAAATGTTGGGGTGATAAACATGACCTTTCCTAGCATAAAACCACCCACTTGGATGTGTTGGAACTATCAGTTTGGTTGCATGATGAATAGAACAAAATTTATGCAACATTAAAACTTTTCATTGAATGCAATTGACTCTATAGGGCTCTTAGAAAACCTTCTCACTTAGTGAATTTTTGTGTTCATTCTATAAAAAACCTTCATATTTAAAAAAAAAATGAAACATTTTATTTTGCATATTATGTGTCAATGTTCCATTGTATGTGTGACTTAATGATTAGGGTTGAGTCATGTCTAAGCACACATATTGTGGTGATCCCACAATATTGGTTTACAATTTTTGGCCAAACTGGACATTGAATTGAAATTTTTTAACTAAATCTTCACTTTCAAGCACTTATAGCTGCTAAACTGTAAGGAATTTGAAGATGATGCAAATTAGTGATTTGTGAAATTTTATCTATAGATTATAAATATATTTAAAAAAAAAAAAATTGAATCAGATTGCATTTATTTTTCCATCTCCTTTCAAAATTATTTTTTATTAGTAAACACCATTTTTAAAGAGTGATGCTCACCGTAAACAACATAAATTTTTTCCTATGAAGGATAAAATTATATTGTTTTTTAAATTTATCTTTGTAACTATGGTATCTAGCACGTTCATTTTTTTCATAGTGTTTTATCAAATATTTTTTTCTTAATCAAGTTTTGAAGTCAAACCAATTACAATTTAGACATAGGCGGACCATAAACAACATAACATTTTTTGTATGATTAAAAAAAAAAAAAATCTTTTTTAATGGATCAAGGACATCAATACCTAGCCCAAAAATATTTTTTAGAATTTTTTTTGATAATCTACTATTTTTCCACATGTGCAGAACATAGAGCTCAATTTTTGGTGAAAAACCTACATTCACAAGAAAAAAAATATATATATAATAGTCAAATTAAATATTTAAAATTATACTTTTTGGGAAGCTTATAATAAGGACTACATATAAAAAATAAATTTTAAATGAATTCATTTGATCCCCCAAAAGGTAATTATAAAGCGTATTTTTATCAACATTTTGATCTAGGTGTAAAAGAGACTCCATTATAGGTATGGTTTGAAACTAGTGGGGTTCTATCCAAGGGTTTTGATCTAAGGTGGTTTCATCAAACCCTATTCAATTGTAATCCTTTAAATGGAACTTTTCAAGGCTTGAATCATTATATTTTCTAAAAATATGTGATTTCAACAAAAATCATGATGTCCCAAAAAGTGTAAACCACTATTGTGGGATCACCCTTGAGGAGCTAGTATATAGGTGTTGGTGATCATGGAGTGTGATTTTACATAAAAGGAGCTTGAAGACATCTAGAATATATATTTCATAGAGAGGATTCTATATGATAGTGTAATAGAATAATGATTTTATCTCTAAGAGTGAAGCACAAGGGTAGGGCATGGGTACATGAGTGGAACAAGAAGGTTGCTAAGCTCCTAGATTAGATGGTGTAAAAAGAGGAAGAAGTAGTTGGAAACTAGAGTAGGAATGCTAAATCATAGATATCAAGTGAGAAAATTAATGACCATCCCATTATATTGTTATAAGATGGGTTTTGACACTTCTTCCTAGGTAATGAGAAATGGATACAAACCAATTAACAAAATGTACAAAAATTTTCAAAATATGCAATAAAAATTATTAGGGTGATCACACAATACTGGTTTACAATTTCTAGGAGATCCTAAATTTTGTTGAAATCAAATATTTTTAGAAAATATAATGACTTAAGCCTTGAAAATTTTTATATAAAGGATTCTAATTGAAGAGGGCTTGATCAAACCACCTTAGATCAAACCCCCTTGGATAGAACCCCACTAGTTTTAAACCATACCTCTAATGGAGTCTCCTTTACACCTATCAAAATGCTAATAAAAAACCACTTTTGATTTACCTTTTGGGGGATCAAACGAATTCATTTAAAATTTATTTTTTGTAAGTATGTATTCCTTATTATAAGTTTCACAAAAACTATAATTTTAAATAGATTTAATTTTATTATTATTTATTTCTTGTGAATGTAGGTTTTTCACTGAAAATCAAGCTCTTTGTTCTGCACATGGAAAAATATCAGATTATCAAAAAAAATTGAAAAATATTAGTGCATTAGATATTGAAGTCCCTAATCCAACAAAAAGAAAAAAATTGAATTTTGAAACAAACAAAAGAAGTTATGTTGTATACAATCTGCCTATGTCTAAATTGTAATTGGTTTGACTTTGAAACTTGTTTAAGGAAAAAATATTCAATAAAACACTATGAAACCAAATGAAAGTGTTATATATCGTAGTTACAAATCTAAATTCAAAAAATTTAGAATTTTATCCCTCATGGAAAAAATTTATGTTGTATACGATGAGCATCACTCCTTAAAAATGGTGTTTACTGAAAAAAAACTAGTTTTGAAGGAGATGGAAAAAGAAGTGCAATCTGATTCCAAAAAAATTGAAAAAAATATATTTAGAATATACAAACAAAATGTCACAAGCCACTAGTTTTCATCATCTTCAAATTCCTCATGGTTTAGCTACTATAGGTGCCTGAAAGTGAAGATTTAGTTAGAAAAAATTAATTTAGTGTCGAGTTTGGCCAAAAATTGTAAACCAATATTGTGAGATCACTGTATACATATATACAAACCAACTAACAAAATGTACAAAATTCACGCATTTACAATCAATTGGTACAATGATGGTAGAATCTTGGTTGTTTATATATACAAAATTTTAGTTGTACATAGATACAAATCAGCTAAAAATATTTACAAAAAAAATCATGTTTCCAAAATTTTGTAGAATCTTGGTTGTTTATATATACGAAATTTTAACTATACATAGATGCAACATCTTAATTGCATACATAGAAGCTTAAGTGTACTTAGGTTGATGAGGTTAGACAACATCTTGTGTAACTAAATGTGCAACCTATTATCATTTCATGTCACTCTTTGATGACCTGTCATTAATATTCAACTTGAGAGATCCTACATGGGCCATCCTATTGAAATCCATGGATATTTTGATGTTGTAGGGTTTTGGAGGTTTCAAAATTCCTTAATTGTATTGAACTAGGATTTTGATAACTTCAATTTTGGGTTTTCTAAAACCATCATGTGTTAAACCCTAAACATTGGGTCTGAGCGTGAACTTTTGTTATATCTTTGTGTTGAACCCCACTATCAGTTCCATGTCATTTAAGTCATAACCTCACATCTAGGTTATCATCCATTACCATCCCCTTTCTTCCTTTTTCACTACTTGAGCCTGCATGTCCAAATATGTTGAAATTTTGGTTGTCTTGAAAGGGTCAGTCTTTTGGTAGGTTGTAAAACCTTGTCGGTCATCACCTAGGTTGTCTTAACTTTCTCTTTCTCCACCCAATGATGATAAAATCGATGAAGTTAAGGCCTTTTCAATGTTTCATGTGGTTTCAGAACCTCTTTTTCCAATCAAAATATCCTGAGTCTGGGTTTCACCTTCACCTCTATTATATTACCCATTCATTACCTAGGCTTGGCCCCCTTTTTAGAACAACTTAATGTGCACATGCAAAAAACCATCACTTATGTTCTTGGCTCCCCTCTTTGCTTGTTCCATGTGGTGACTTCCTTTTCCATTGCATACCTTCTTCACATCACATTTTTCCCTCCCATCATTGGTTCCCTTTACGTGATGTTGTGATGGCTTCAATGCTCTTAGGCCGATGGAAAAGTGTCAAAATTCTATCTCATTTTAGCCTCCCTTTACATCAATTTTATATTCCTAAGCACAAAGCAAGCTTGCAATGTGCGATATTCAATATCAATGGTTGTGATGAAAGGGAGGAGATATGGTCATCGTATAGTTGATTCACATCACAATTGTGAATCAAGAAGGTTGAGCCATATCTACAATATGTGATGGTGGTGGAGTGTGACATCAGAGGGTACAAATGGTAGCATCATGTTGTCCCATGAAGTGATGGTGGGTCCTTGGTTTATCCCTATGAGAGAGTGGGAAGATGACATGTGTGCTCAATGATAGGTGGCAAAATGTGTTACATCACAGAGGTAATATGCATCACAATTTTCATTCTCAAAGCACAAGTCTTTTATGTGATGCAATGGAGGCTTGGTGGGTCCTATGCTTCAAGGCACGATGGTGTGATATGAGGACACATGCCACTTTAATATTTCATCACAATGCTACAATACATCACAAATATGACCCACAAAAGAATGAAGGAAATTATGATGTGTATCGAGGGTTCTAGATTAATACACATGGAAAGATCCGTCTTGATCGTAAGGCTCTAGTGTATTGTAGATTTATGTAAGGAATTGGTATTGTGAATTGCAATGTGTGATGAGCACTAAGAGAAAGGGCATATGAAGAGGGAATATTTACCTACCAGGTTTCAGCATTCTATTTCATCATGGGTATTCTTCGCATCACATTTTCACCTCATAATACATAAAGGTAAGTTGTGTTGTGTGATATAATATGAAGGAATGGATGGGAAACATGGTCACATTTGATTACATTGCAAGGGTGCAAGCCATCACATTTTCAAGATAGTAGCTTCAAATGGGAGGTGTGATGTATTGTGGGCATGTGATGGTCGTCGATCTCATATCTTATGATGATCAACAACCATATTTTAAACTTCCCTTTAGGCTTAATCTCAGCCATCTATCTTTGATTCAATGGCCAGTTTTTAAATTCCAATGGATAAGCACATTGTGATTCACAAGAGGACCTAGAGTAATTGTGCAACTACTTTTCAACAACCAATGGGTATCAAGATCATTTCTCCTCGCGGTAGGGCTTATCTTTTGCAGTCTCCCATGTCATATTAAATGCTAAAATGACACCCATTCCTCTTTATTTCTAGAAGGGACATTCCTTCAATTGTAGACGAGATTTCATGGTAGATTTTGTGGGAGTTCTCTACTCTGTACTTATAGAGAATTCAATGTAGAGTTATGGTGTGTGGGTCTTGGCATCCAAGGGTCATCCTTTAGCATGGTTCTCATGGCGTGGTCACTTTAACTTGATCTAGACAAGTTTTATGCTAGTTTTCTAACCCTAGGAAAGGTTAGGGTTTAGGCCAGGGTCAACTAAGTTATGCCTAAACTATAAAGGAAACACTTTTATTCCTTTTATGGGTCTTCCTTGGATTTTCTCTAGTAGACTTATGCTATTTAGTGCATTCTGCAACTATAAGATCATATTTGAAGCCTTTGTGCTAATGGAATCATTGCCTTACCTCTTCTCAATGCTTGCATATTGTGTAACATTTGACACCTTTATGCATGCATGAGTTTTCATCAAGTTTACAAGTTACATGAGTGTTCTAGTCTATTGTGAGTGTTAATTGTGGGTAATCTACACCCCTTTTAGGATATTTCAGACCATATCCTTCATGTTTCCTTTCTAAAATTGGTAAAATAGAGAATTGTGTGAACCTTTTCTAGTGTTTTTTTATGCTTTGTGCAATCACAAGCTAGGAGAATCATATTAAACCTATTGCATCACCTTTACCTTATTTTTAGCATTTTTCCTTCTCCTTTTTCCTTCTACAAGTCATAGTTTAGAGTTTATTGGCACTAGTTAAGACCAGCCTCCACTACACCTCGATTTAAAAAGAAAGTCGGCCTTCTCCAAATATCTAACCTCATTTACAAGGTCCCACACCTTGAGGTTAGTTCCATTGTATCACTATAATGTTGAATTTCTTATTTAATTAGCAAGGTGCAATTTCGAGTGACAACAGTTTTTGGCACACTTGGTGGGATGATTTGAGCTATCACAATTTATTTTTTTTCTTATCATTGCTAATTTTGGTGTGTATACAAAAATTTATTCCTTTGGAGGCATAAAACTCTCACACACCTATCGAATCCAAGTTAAATCTACTATTTTCAAGAGGACTATTGTTGGTATATACTTAATTTTCACAAAAAATTAGACTTTAATATTCTAGTTTTAAGAGAATTTCAATGAGTTTCCAGTTTTTTAAGATGTTGCATCATGTCTTCATTTTATGAAGATAAGTTTTATCACCCTTAATTTCATGAAAATGTTATTCATGCACCTTCTTATCAGTCATAACAATATTTTTATGCAACTAATTTCATCTCGAATAACCCATTAATAGTACAGTATATGACCACCCCTCATACTTAACACCCACCCACCCCTACTTAAGCCTCATGGGAGCCTGAATTTTTCCAAACTCAACCACAAGAATACCTCTTGGTTTCCAAATAGCATATTTAACCTCACAAAAAACCTCAAAATGATGGAAATTTGAGTGTCAATGATATAGTTTTGAACTTGCAAAGACAACTTAATGAAATTGAAAGAGATTGAGAGCATAACTTGAAGTAGGAAGAATTGATTTATCAATCATACCAACACCAACATGAGTTAGATCATCAAAGGGAGAGATATGAAGAATCTATTTCAAAAGAGATTTCTCCCAAACAAGAGAAAATTAGGTTATTGCTTGCCTAAGTTCAAAGGATAGAAAAAAAACCAACCTTTTGTAAATTGGATTAGTATATAAAAGAAGAGCTTCCCAAGTAAAAAATTTCAGGCTTTAAGCAAGAACAACCTTCTCCAAAGAAAACTTCCCAATATTATTTTCCATATCAGACTTGTCCTATCACCATTCACCTATGCAAAGATGGTCCCATTGTCTACCAAGATAGTTGGTTTAAAGAACAAGAAGAGGATGTTTTTGGGGAAGAACAAGATGATTTTTTTGATGTTTATACACTTGCACATGAATTAAAAGATGAAAATTAAATCTTGTAGCAAGAGTTTGAATAGCATGGTTAGGTCTAGGACAATAGGTTGACAACAAGTGAGAGGTTGAGGAACATGGTTTTTGGGTGCAACACAATAACAAGCATGAAAGAAGTGATGTGAATGAAGATTTGATTTTCTTACATGATGAACTTCCTTCTTTCATTGAGTAAGAAGAGGAAATTTCTACTTTATAGTTTGATGATTTTCCTTTTTTTTTCAAGCAAGATGAAGGCATGCACATGTTGATATCAACATCAACTTTGGGACAACTAGAGGACACAAATATTCTTGATAAGGTACTGATATACCAAGAGCAGGATGAGGACAATGTTGTTTTGAAGAGTGTGAATGTTGATACACACGAGGAGAACAAGCTAGAAGTTTGATGTAGATGTTTTTTCTAGCATCATTGAAGACTTTTGTTCAAATCTTGATGCTGAGATAACACTTCCTAAATTATAAAATTATAATAACACAAAATAGAAGATAAAGTAGCCATTTTTTTCATTTGAACAACATGAACCAAATCATTCCAAGATGCATAACTTAAAAAAAGAATTCCAAAAAGAGGAAGCTAGAAATGGGTGTTTACAGTCTATTCTTTCAAGAGGATGTCCAATCAGACATCTAGCTAGAATGGAGTCCACCAAAATACCACAATTCATTCTTGTACCCAAGCATGAAGTTGTGGTTGAAGATGAAAGTATTCAACCTACTTATCCACTTCAAAGCAACAGCTTTCATGACCAAAATCAAGAGGTAAGTGGATTTATTTTTATTTTTCAAGATGTACTATAGCAACTAGTTAGACATTCAACATTTCTTCGCTTTCTCTTGGTTACACATAAACATGTGAAGGATTGTAAATTGTTGAGAATAGGAAGTTATTTCAGGGAATCAATTAATGATTTCATCTGAAAAAGTTTTTTTATTGGCTAGAGTAGGTTAGGATAGGTGTCTTTGAGTCAATAAGTATTGTTACACATAAGTTTTTAGTGTCTTTGCTTTCCTCCAAGCATAGCTTGTACATGCTTTGTTTTTTTTTCCCTCAATTGAACCCAATTGCTACAATATTTTTTCTATGACTCTATGCCTAATAGATTTGATAAGGCCCCTAGATTCTATGATTAGAAATCAATCATCCCGCAAAGTCACCAATAATGTTGCAATTTCATGCCACCCTTTGATGAAACATCATTAATCTCCAACCTAAGAGATCCTACATGGGCCATCTTATTGAAATCCATAGCTATTCTAATGTTCTAGGGTTTTGGAGGTTTTTAAATTCCTCAATTTTATTGAACTAGGGTTTTGATTGTTCAAGTTTGGGCTTTCTTAAACCCTCATGTTTTAAACCCTAAGCCTTAGTTATAAGTGTGCACTTTTGGTATATCTTTGTGTTGATCCCCATTGTTGGTTCCCTATCGTTTAAGTCATAACCTCATGTCTAGGTTATCTTCCGTTATCACTTCTTGAGCCCATGCATCCAAATATGTTCAAAATTTGGTTAATTCTTGAAAGCATTGATCTTTTGGTGGGTTCTAAAACCTTGTCAATCATTTCTTGAGTTTTATTAACTTTCTCTTTCTCTACCCAATGATGATAAAATTGATGAAGTTAAGGCCTTTTTCAGTGTTTCATGTGGTTTCAAAACCTTTGTCGGCACCAACATGGTTTATTGAACTATTCTTTTTCCAATCAAAATATCCTAAGTTTGGGTTGCACCTTTGCCTTTATTATATTACACATACATTACTAAGGCTTGGCCCCTTTTTCAAAACAACTTAATGTGCACATGCAAAAAACCCTCACTTAAGATCTTGGCTCCTCGATCTACTTGTGCCACATGGTGACTTCCTTTCCCATTGCATACCTTCTCCACATCACATTTTTTTCTCCCACCATTGGTTCCCTTTGTGTAATGTGTGATGGCTCCAATGCTCTTAGGCTGATGGATAGGTGTCAATATTCTATCTCGTCGCAACGTCCGTTTGCATTGTTTTTCTATTCCTAAGTGCAAAGAAAGCTTGCAATTTGTGATATTTAATATTAATGGTTGTGATGAAAGGGAGGAGACCCAATGATCATCACACAGTTGATTCATATTGCAATTGTGAATCAAGAAGGCTGAGGCATATCTACAATATGCAATGATGGTGAAGTATGATGTTAGAGGGTACAAATGGCAGCATCTTGTTGTCCTGCAAAGTGATGGTGGGTCCTAAACTTAGCCTTGTAAGAGAGTAGGAAGATGACACGTGCTCATGATAGGTGGTGGAATGTGTTGCATCACAAAGGTAATATGCATCACAATTTTCATTCTCAAGGCACAAGGATTTTGTGCAATATGTGATGGAAGGCTTGGTGGTTCCTCTACTTCAAGGCATGATGTTGCGATATGAGGATGTGTGTAACCATCCTAGTGCATCACAGTGCTACAATACATCACAAATATGACAAGAAAAATAATGAAGGAAAGTGTGATGTGTGCTGAGGATTCCAAATTAATACACATAGCAAGATCTATGTTCATTGCAAGGCTCTAGTGTATCACATATTTATATAAGGAAGCAGTATTTCAAATTGTGATGTGTGATGAGCACCAAGAGAAAGGGTATATGAAGAGGGAATATTTCCTTGCTAGGTGTCAGCATTCTATTTCATCGTGGGTCTTCTTCGCATCACGTTTTCACCTCATAATGGATAAAGATAAGTTGACATGATGTGTGATATAATATGAAGGAATGGATGGGAAACATTGCAACATTTGATTGCATCACAAGGGTGTAATCCATCACATTTTCAAGAAAATAGCTTCAAATGGGAGGTGTGATGTATTATGGGTGTGCCATAGTCGTTAATCTCATATCTTATGAGGATTGGAGATCATGTTTTAAACTTCTCTTTAGGCTCGATCTCAACCATCTGTCTTTGATCTAATTTCCAAATTTAAATTCCAATGGCTAAGAATGTTGTGATTCGTGAGAGGACCTAGAGTAATGGCACTTCTTTTAAATAACCAATGGTTGTCAGGATCAATTCTCCTCACTACAGGGCTTATCTTTCACAATATCCCATGCCATATTAAATGCTATAATGGTGCCCATGCCTCTTTATGTGCAGAAGGTACATTCCTTCTATTGCATACCATATTTCATGGTAGATTTTTTTGGTAGTTCTCTACTCTACACTTACAAAGAATTCAATGCAGAGGTATGGTGTGTGGGTCTTGGTATCTAGGGGTCATCTTTTGACATGTTTCTCATGGTCTAATCATTGCAACTCGATCTAGATGGGTTTTATGCTAGTTTGCTAACCCTAGGAAAGGTTAGGGTTTGGGTCAGGGTCAACTAAGTTATTCCTAAACTATAAAGGCAACACTTGTATTCTTTTTTATGGGTCTTCCTTGTATTTTCTCTAATAGACTTATATTGTTTGTTGCATTCTGCAATTATAAAATCATCTTTCAAGCCTTTGTATTATTATAATCACTACCTTACCTCTTCTCAATACTTGCATCTTGTGTAACATTTGATACCTCTATGCATGCATGAGTTTTCATTAATTTTACAAGTTATGTGAGTATGCTAGTCTATTGTTAGCATTAACTATGGGTAATCTATACCCCTTTTAGGATCTTTTAGACCATATCCTTCATGTTTCCTTTCTAAAATTGGTAAAATAGAGAATTGTGTGAACCTTTTCTAGTGGTTTTTTTTATGCTTTGTGCAATCACAAGTGGGAAGAATCATATTAAACTTGGTGCATCACCTTTCCCTTATTTTTAGTATTTCTCCTTCCCCCTTTTCCTCTTGCAAGTCATAGTTTAGAGTTTATTAGTGTTGGGTTATACCAACCTCCACTACACCTTGGTTTAGAAGGAATTCAGTCTTCTCAGGAGATGTAACCTCATTTTCAAGGTCCCACACCTCGAGGTTAGTTCCATTATATCACTGGAACATTTTTTGAACTCCTTGTTCAACAAGGTGCAATTCTGAGTGACAACACAACCTTTTAGGCCTCTAGAGGAACTACCTATTTGTTTGGTAAACCTCTTGTGCATAAATTTTGAGGTTGGAAGATATTCCATCTCACCTCAAAGGTCACTTTTTTATTCATTCAACACTTTTCACCAAGGTTGATGACTTGGTCAAATAGGTTGTTGGTTTCTACATTCTAAGTGATTCAAAGGTTGACACCTATTGGACACCTGTCTAATTATTTGTGACACATCATGGGGCACATTTCAATCCACATGATAGGTGTATTGCCTCTTCCTTTCCTATATATGCAAGGGCATATTGTAATTTTTAATCAACTCTTTTATCAATCTCTTTGATAATGTGGATTAGGCTCATTGTGTACAAGTATTTTTTATGGAAGCATAATATTTTTGTTGTTATGTTCTTGGATGGAAATCCTAACAAATCTTACCCTTATAGTGTTAAGTATTACATTGTGGTCATCTTCACAAACTTTCCATAAATTATTATTAAGTGGTCTACCACAATATTTAATCCATTGAATATTCGTTGCAACAACAAGGTTAGAGTAATGAAGAATATTCCTATGTGTCAAAGTCCTCAAACAAGCAAATATCTAATTTCTTAATAGGTTACCTTTTAATCCATGTTCATGTGACAACAATAGACCCTATTGGATACTCAATACCCTCTCCATTAGTGATTGTGGTAGTCAATTTTGTTTTCCCCTTTATACAATTACATAAAAAATGATCCATTCCTTCTTCATTATTCTCAAATATGTTAGTAATAGTTTCATACACATGACCTGTATTTTATTGAACTCAAATAAATTAATTCCAAAAACCATGTGAAATATAATAAAATGAATTAAAAAATTTATTTCAACTAATTAATAAATCACAATACTTGGTTGCACTAGGTTAGATACATGGTAAAATCATTGATACTTCCATTTGGTTCAACTTTAGTGCTTGTGGAACTTGATATGTGTCAATGGGAACTAAAGGTCTACAAGACCATTCATCAACCCACTCTTTTGACTCATAGTCTTCCCATAAAAAATCTATGTACATGAAGAACAAAAACATGCAATCTCTCTCATATAAATAGTCAGTGGACTTGCATTTGAACTTCTAAACAAGTGCAACTCACTCGATCCTATAACTACATACAAAATTCTCCATAGAACTTGCAATATTAGATTCATTTACCAACCAAAAATATCTAGAAACCATAGTTACACCATTGCACAATAGTTGTTGCATCAGTCAACTTAGAACCACCTCGGTACTTCAACTCTTCTCTAGCTAGGGCTCTTTTTACACATGCTTTGACACCATCATTCTCTCCCTTTCCATGTCTAGCCTTAGTGAGTTCCAAAAAAATTGAACACGACTTTTCACATGCATCCTATTCAACCAATAGAACATCCTTGAATTCTTGAATTATGATGTGCAGTTATCTAACCATATGATGTGTTGATTGTATATGATATTTATTTCCCTTAAATTATCATAGAAAATTTGAAAGTAACCTTACCCAAACTCTATGAAATGAGTACAATCATCAATGATGTAGAAGTGATACTCTCTTAATATCTTTCTATCTTTCTTTGTGCTATCATGTGCATGCATGAATGTTATGTGTACAAAAATAGTAATTTGAATAGAGTTGTAATGTTGAGGTTGCACTTCATTTTGCAATTGCAATGTGAATTCTCAACAAAATCTACAATAGAAACAATGGTTCCAAGAGGAAATGTATCCTTAAATAACTTGCATTGCTCATCCAACCATCGAGCTCTATGTGTATGCATTACATACTCAAACTATTTTCTCTTCAAAAATCCTCATAAATTTAGTTACAGAAATATTTGTATTCACTAACTCACATCTCTTCAACTCTTTTCCATCTTTAACCTCATATGTCACTGTCATGTATTTTCCAAAAGTAACTAGTTTTTTTCTAATTTCATGTGTTCTCTCTAAATGTAGACATTTTTGCAAATGTTGCAAACCACCACAAGTAACACATGATCATTTCAAACATGACTTCTTATATAAAAAATTATCCATCATCTCTTTCGCATAATGCAATTGAAATAAATCATCTTGATGATTTAGGAGGGGCTTTATACCACACTCCTGTAACACATTGTAAGTATGCAAAGTAACACATATATGATGATAAATATCATAATACATAAAAAAAATTAATATGCATCCTACAACATGTAGTGTGTGCATGATTTATCTTAACAGAAAAAGGTTTGACCATTTCAAAAATCCTTTGACTAATTCTCACTTGAGGATAAATTTGAATAAAAATTTCATAAAATTGAGTTTGAGTCATATCCAAAAAGTGTTTAGGATGTGGTTCACGATTTAGAGATCCTATTCTATTTATAACAACATCTCTTTGATTGGGTGAAACTCATGTTATCTTTCCAGAAAAAAATAAAATAATTCTCTTAATGCATCAACAACAACCTTGTCTTTGCATGGAATTATACTCAAAAATTACCATAGAGAATTACTATTAGGATCCTCAATTGTTTTAGTCTCCTAATGGCATTTAATAGTGTCCTACTTATTTTTAGTGACCTACTTTTTTGGGTAATCAAGCGAGATTTTTTGGTTTTGTTACTTACTATAGGTGATGTAACAAGACATCAACTATTTTTGTTATCTTTAGTGCACAACGTTGAACCTATTGATTGATACACACTAATTAGATTTATTACAATAGTTCTTTCACCATTGGTATTAGACAATCTTAAGCCAAGGATCTTAATAGTGTCTCTAAAATTAAGATTTTTAATCATTTCAACAAAGGGTAATCCCACAATAGTGGTTTACAATTTTTGGCCAAACTGGACACTGAAATTATTATTTTTAACTAAATATTCCCATTCGGGCACCTATAGCAGCTAAACCGTGAAGAATTTCAAGATGATGCAAACTAGAGTCTCATCACATTTTTTTTGTAGATTTTAAAAATATTTTTTTCAAAATTTTTGGAATCAAATTGCACTTCTTTTTCCATCTCTCACAAAAATTGGTTTTTTTCAAAAAACAACATTTTTAAAAAGTGGCGCACACCATATAACACATAATTTTTTTTCCATGAAGGATAAAATTCTAATTCTTTCGAATTTAGATTTGTAACTCCGATATCTAGTGCTTTCACTTGGTTAGAAAAAATTTTATTGAATTTTTTTTTTAATAAAGTTTTGAAGTCAAACCAATTACAATTCATACATAATGTGACCGTATAACTTTTTTTGTATATATCAAAATTTATTTATTTTTGTTGGATCAAGGACTTCAATATCTGGTGCACTCATATTTTTCAAAAAAAAAATTGATAATCTGCTATTTTCCCACATGTACAGAACAAAGACCTTCATTTTCGATGAAAAACCTATGTTTAATAAAACTAAAAAACAAATACATAATAAAAGAAAGACATATTAAAATTATATTTGTTGGATAGCTCATTCCAAGGACTACCTAATTCTAGTTGGGTTTGTGAAGATTCCTCCATTTTCATCCTCAACCCGAGCTCCGTAGTGTCAAAATATAGGTTTTTTTTGTGTCTCAGGGGGGATGAGGAATAAGGGGGGTTTGTTCGAACCAAGGTTCATTTGAACCCCCCTTCTATAATGGGTTTTGTTGTCTCTTTTGGTGGGAAATAATTAAAATGGTTTGCTCAAAAAAAAATTGAAAAATATGAGTGCACCAACAAAAATCAAGTTTTTTTCCATGTAGTCATTTTTTGTGAGTTTTCCTTACTTGAATTATAAACCACTATTGTGGCTTCACCCCAAACAATTGGCACATTCTAGTTTCACTTAATTTCTCAAAATAGTTAAATTTCATATTTTATTAGCCATTCTTTTACATGTATGATCAGGAATTTTATTGGGAATTGGTTTCAAAATGTTTTCATCTATGTCAATTATATAATTTGGTCTTTTACAAATAATTCTATGAGGTGTTATGATTGGTGTGTGTTCTTGGTTTTCATTTGGCACATTTGATTGATCATTCCTTGTCTCAATAGGTGTGATTAATGGTACTTGTTCTTGGACTTCATTTGGTACTAACTAGAGAACACACACACACACTCTATCTCTAGTCACTCCCTCACACCCCCTCACTCTCTCTCTCCATATCTCTCTACCTCTCTCCCACTCCCTATCTCTCCCTCTCCCTCCATCTCCCTTCCACCCACATGTCTTCTAAGCTTTCTAACCATATAATTTTTTTTAGATTTGAACTAGATTAACATATTTATTATTAATCTTTCACTAATGTTTCCATAGTTATTAGAGACATATGTAATGAATTTTTTAATAACTTTTAACCTACATGTCCAAATTTGAAAAAAAAATATATAATATTGTTCTACACTTCATTTTTTACACATTGGAAAAAGAATTACATTTTTTGATTATTTTGGTGCAAGTTATGTGACACGCACACTTGGTGATGTGATTTTCAAGATGCATCCACTTTGGAAAATTATAAAAAAAATACTCAATATAAAATTACAAAAAAAATACAACTTTTGGTACTCACTCTTACCTATATTTCTAAAAATTTGAGGGGTGCACACCATACACTATGTTATGTTTTTTTTTTTAAAGAACACTTTTGTGTGCACGAAGCATTTGATCATCTTAATTTTTTCTATTTTTGAAAAACTTTAGTAGTTTAGAAACTAGATTCACAGTACAATTATTGTTATTTTGGTATCTTCAAATTTTGAGTGCATAAATCTCAAATTACTCCAAGTTCAAGTTTAGCTGATTTCAAAAGAAAAAAAGTGGCCACTTTTGACCCCCTTTTTGTGCACCATCTTGGTGCACTTACTCGTAATGCACCTTCATTTTCTTCATATTATCATTCTACCACTTATTCTTCATCAAATTGTCACTAACATATTCAATGTCTACTCGTCTAGCTATGTTTCCTCCATTACATCTAACCTTACCATAATTCCTCTAAACACTTATATGATTTCCATATCACTAGCTCATGGTGTTACTCCTCTTTAGCCATGTCATTTGTCTGTCATGTCTCCACAAACCCTCTATAGTTGCAATTCTTCTCTTTCTCTTACTTGTCCATAAAAAATTTCTCTAGGGTTTCTTCTCTTGACATGATCACAACCTACCACTTATATAATTAAGATTAGGAAATCTTACTAGATCACTCAATCTCATAGCTAGATACAGTAATCAACAGTAAAAAAAAATGTTTATAGGACTAATAAAACCCAAATTTTATTATCTAGCAACAAAATTATTCATAGATGGGGAAGCCAAGGGTAACCCTAGTCCTGTAGGTTGTGGGGGGTGTTGAGAAATTAGGATGGTGGGATCTTAGGCATGATGGCACTCCTATTGGGAAATTGGAAAAATCATTGTGCTGAGATAGAGGCTGCATTTATAAGTATTCAATTTGTCATGGATAGGGGTTACTCTAAACTATGGGTGGAAAGATACTCGTTAAACATCATCAACTATCTACATGGAACCCATAAGCCTAGCTGGAGTGTTGATCAATTAATTAAGGATGCTATTATAATGTTGAGATCTTGCGAGGAAACTCATGTTTCTCACATATATTGAGAAGGAAATTCATTGGCAGATTTTTTCACTAATGAAGCTATTAGAGCTAATGAGTATAGAGTGTGGGAAGAGTACTCTCTCCTTCCCAAGGAAACTAAGATCTTAATGCGAAATGATGGATTTGGTTGAGTTTTTGTGGTGGCATTATTTTACCATTAGAACCAACTTTTTTCTCACACACTTTATGGGTATCACTTGGCTTGTTGGCTCTCAATTGAACACTTCTTGCCATGGTTTTCTGCTTCTAGTTCTTGTGAATATGGGGTGCAACCAAAGTATAATTGAGCCTCATTCTTGTGCGAGTTTGAGAAAGAAGAAGGAATTTTGGAGGCTTCTCTAACATGGGAATTTTATGCCTTTCTTGGAAAGGCTGCATGGACATGATCCAAATGCTTCGGTAGAGTTTGTTTTATACTAGAACAATTGTAAACTCCAGATTAGGGGAATGGTTGTTGACACCAATGAGGAGCTTATAGCTACTATGACTAGGTTGCCTATGGTTGGTCGTAAATTCTTCAAAGATAAGAAGAGTAATGAGGAGGAAATGGATCAATTCTTCAAATATGACAAATAGAAAAAAACTCATCAAGATGGAGGCTTGGGGTTATGAGTGAAATTCTCTCAAGAAGATATGGGTGGATATAGTGGAATAATCATGTGGTATATGACTTTGGAAGGTAGGTTCACTATAATCCTTGGCCATCATTTTACTCTTTTAAATCATTTTAGGCATGGGCTATTTATTTCCTTTCCTTTCTTTCTCTTGTCCTCCATGGAGGTCTCTATGTATGCGCACTTGAAAAATAGAAGAGCATCAGTCCTACACAAGGGCCTTATTTTGTTAATTATGGAGCATGTAAAAGCCCTAATTCCTACCACATGAATTAAGGGCAAGGATAAGACACCAAGTAAGGATTCTAGCTCATCTGGTTCGGATACCAGCGTGGATGAGAAAGAGGAGTGGAATAAAGAAGGTGAGGATGATTCTCCATCCCTTGTGGTTGCCACTTCTAAGAAGAGAAAGAAGGGTAACCCTAAAGGAAAAAAAGTAGCCAAGCAGCTTATTCTTCATGAGTCAGAGTCCCAATTTGATGGTAATGACATAGAGGTGGGTTATGGGGATTCCAGGTTTAAGGACGAAGTTGTGAACATTGGTCGGGTTGATGTTGAGGTTGGAGGTAAGGAGGAGGGGTTACAGGAGAATTTGATTACCATGGAAGCCAAGGAGAAGCCTAGAAGGGTTTCTAAGCGCATTGCCAAGATGAAGAACCAGGCCACCACCAGGGCCCCTCTTTCTTTCTTTTTTTTACATCTTTCGGTAAATCAAGCATAAATCGGGTGTTCGATCTTCATTTTTGAAAAATGAATAGGCGTTGGAAATCTGGCTTCAGGCTCATCCTGATGGTGTAGGAATTTTTTCAAAATTTTCTAGTTTGATTGATTTTTTCGCAGTCAAAGTCTGATGATTTTTTTCACTCTGCGGGGCATAACTTGCTCAATTTTGCTCCATTTTTTGAAAATGAATAGGCGTCGAAAAGGTGGTTATGTGCTATTTCCAGATCTGTAGTTTATTTCATCAAAAAAAAATTTAGGTACACAAATATTTGTCTCAACCATATACTGCTTTCTATTGTTTTATGGCTTTCAGTTTCTGGGGATTGGATTTTTGCATTGTGGGGGGGTGTTTTTTCTTGCTTTCTATCATTTACATCAGAAATCCAAAATCTATAAACACCAAAACAAAACAAAAACCCTTCTATATCTTTTGTCTAGTTCTGAAAGACCACTAAATAATAATAATAAAAATTCAAAGCAGTTGAGGCACAGTTCACAGGATGGCTGATAGATCTATTGAACCTCTCACACCACATAATTATCACACTTGGAAGGGTCGCATGATGACACTTCTCCAGCCTTGAGGGTTATGGTCCTGTTTGGATGAGGTTCAGCATCAGTTGACTCGCCCCTTTAAGGTTATGCAGCACAGGAACAATATGGATTAGGCTATGGGATTGATGGATTTGCACATTTCAAATAGCCTCATGTTTCATCTTGAAGGGTGTCTCACACCTAGAGCCATTTGGACCAAGTTTGATGGACTTTTTGGCACTGTCAACGAGTTTAGAGCATTGTAGCTTGAGGCCAAGTTGACTTCCTTGGTACCTGATTCATTTCCTTTCATTGAGAACTTTTTGATGAAGTTCAAATAGAAAAGATCTATCTTGCAAGGTTGTGGCAAGATTAAGACTGATACAGAGTGCATCTTCCTGATCCTCTCCAAGCTTCGGGTCCATTTCAGATCTTCTCTTTGACATTCTATTCCACCATGGATGCATTGGGAAACCACTTTACCATGCCTACATTTGAGGTGTTTTGTGATCGATTAACACGAGAGCAAGCCAAGATATCATAGTTGGATGCTCTCACAAGATCACAACACCAAGCATTGGTAGCACAGTCATCTCAGGGGAAGAAGAAGTAGAAACAAAAACCAAAGACCACAGAGCATTAGATGGATTCTAGTTCATAGCACACCTCTAATTCACCTTCTCCTAAGGGGGAATCATCGAAGAAAGATAGACCTAAGTGTGCTTATTGTACTAATCTAGGACATGATGAGTCCAAGTGTTATGAGAAGAAGATAGATGCATATGCAAAATAGGTTTCAGATTTGACAGCTCTTCTTGAGAGGAACAATATTCATCACTCTTCTTCATCTACATCTAGCAGGTCTTCTTCTTCTTCTTCATCTTCATTCCAGACAAATGAATAGGCCCCACATAAGGGTCATGCATTATGTGCAACCACCAGTTCACATTCATCTAGATGGCTACTAGATTTAGGTGCTTCACACCATATGGCATCTTCTCAGAACATTTTCTCATCTTTCAAGGCTACATCCTCACCACACATATTGATGGGTAATAACACTTATATGAGTGTATGTGGGAAGGGTTCTATCAACATTGATGATGGTACATTCAATGATGTACTATGTGTTCCATCTTTGTCCACTAACCTTCTCTCCATCTATCAGATTGCTCACAGTGGGATAGGGAAAACAATTGAGTTCACACCTGATTCAGTGCACATCAGAGACATTCAGACTGGCAACATTGTTGCAATAGGGACAGTTGATCATTCTTCCCATTTGTATGCATTCACACACTTTGGTCAACCATCTCCACTGTTTGATTTTTCCTCTCTTTCTACAAGAGAGCATGCAGTATCTGAGGTGAAGTTTGGTCACTTGAACTTATGTGTTCTTCCATTTGTTCATGAGACTAGTGTTGAGACTTCTACACCTCTACCTTCTATCAAGATTAGGGTGTGAAGACCCTCTATAGGAGGTACATACATTCATCCTGCATAATGCAAAACACCATCTGAGTCCAAAAAGTATCTAGCAAATTTTCCTTCCAACGCTCTGCCCGACTCAATCTCTGATTTCACCGCTTGATACCAATCATCAAAAGAAAGAGCTAAGAGGATCTGACTCCTCAAATCAACGTCCAGAGCTACAGTAGAAATCTCATGCTTGCGTCTGCTCAATGCATCTGCCACCACATTCTTCTTGCCCTGAATATACTTTACTTCAAAATCATACTCGCACAAGAATTCCATCCACCTTCTCTACCTTGCATTCAGGTTCGGCTGCATAAAGATGTATTGCAAACTACAATGATATGTATGCAACTCGAACTGATGCCCTAAGAGAAAGTGTTGCCATCTTACCAAGTCATGAACAACTAGGGCTAACTCCAAATCATGAGTGGGGTAATTAAGTTCATGATCCTTCAGTTTTCATGATTCATAAGCAATCACACGCCCTTCCTACATCAACACGGCCCCTAAGCCTTCCAAAGAAGCATTAGTACACACAACAAAATCACCTATCAGATCTGGTACTGCTAAGATTGGAGCACTATTCAGCTTGTCCTTCATAGTCTAGAAAGCTAACTGACATTGATCAAACCAAAGAAACTTCTTTCCCTTCCTCTGTAAAGAGGTGATGGGATGTTCCATCCTAGAAAAGCCTTGGACGAGCTGCCTATAATATCCTGCAAGTCCCATGAAGCTGCAAATTTCAGAGACATTTATGGGTGCAGGCCAATCCACAATGGCCTGAATTTTTGCAAGATCAATTGAAATTCCTTCACTTGAAATCACATGGCCCAAATACTAAAATTCAATCTTATAAAAGTCACACTTTGCCAAGTTGGAAAACAACTGATTGTCCCTTAAGCACTGCAACACCTACTTTAGATGTTCCTCATGTTCCTCCATAAACCTAGAATAAATCAAAATGTCATTGAGAAACACAAGGATGAATCTATCCAAGTATGTCTGGAACACTTTGTTCATTAAGCTCATAAAGACCGAAGGTGCATTCGTCAACCCGAACAACATCATAGTGAACTCGTAATGTCTGTATTGAGTACGAAATGTCATTTTGTGAATATCTGCATCCGCAATCCTGAACTGATGATAACCTGATTTGAGATCAATCTTAGAGAACACCTTTGCCCCTTTTATCTGATCAAAAAGATCATCAATTCTGGGTAAAGGATATCGGTTCTTCATTGTTACCTTGTTCAACTATCTATAGTCAATACACAAGTGAAGAGAACCATCCTTCTTCTTCACGAATATCATAGGTGCTCCCCAAGGAGAAACACTTGGGTGGATAAAGCCCTTAGCCAACAATTCTTCCAGCTACATATAGAGTTCCTAAATTTCTTGCATTGTCATCTGATACAGAGCTCGAGATATTGGCTCAGCTCCAGGGACCAGATCAATCCTGAAGTTTATATCTCACTTTGGTGGCATACCAGGTATCTCTTTTGGAAACATGTCAGACAACTCCTTAAGGAGAGGGTATTGATCCAATGACACCCCTCAACTTTCCTCTGATTCCAAGTCACTCATAGATACTACGAAGAGTTGACAACCCTATGAGAAGTACCTTTTGAGTTGCATGGCAGAGATTATTCCCAATGAAATGGGTCTTTGAACACCCACGATCTCCACCTCCTTTCCAGAATCATCAAAGCACCACACTGCTTTACGACAACAATCAATTATAGCATGGTGTGCACTTAACCAATCCATGCCCAAGATGACATCATATGAGCCAAGTGGTAGGATTCTGAGATTTACTTTAGTTGACAAAGCCCCTATGCTCAAACTAAAATCCTGCATAAACTTCTCTACAACAACCTTTGACCTTGAAGCCAATTTAACTTGCCATTTTACACCTTGATTAGTTGCCACCAGTCCACATCACTCAACCACTAAAGGAGATATAAAAGAATCAGATGCACCAGAATCAAAGAGTATAGAAATGCTAGAATCATGTAACACACTTGAAGTCTCAATGACGGTGCTTTGGTGATCTACCTGCCGATTATCCACCGTAGCAAATACCCGATGAGATCTCCTTGCATCACCTATTGTCGAATCTGATCTAGCTGGCCTCTGATTAAAACCTGAAGTGTTCTTCTGAGGACACAATCTAGTGATATGCCCCTATTTTTTGCATGAGTAACACCCAGTACCGCTGCCAAAACCTCTGCCCCCTGATGGAGCATTTGACTATTGGAAGCTCCCTCGACTCGGTGCTGACTAAAAGCTAGGTGTAGGTTGTACAAAACATTCCTACCAAACTTGGTTCCTATTCTGATCCTTGTGAAACTAAGAGTTACCACCCTGTTGGAATTTCTTCTGTTTTGACTGCTGCTACTGAGGCTTATGCTGCTGATGACCCCCTTTTGAGGTTTGAAACCTATTTCTGGAAGATCCTGCTCACTGTGACTGACTAGGTGTTGGTGCACTACCAATCTGCACTCCAATGTGACCACCCAAGGCCATGGCCAAATTCTCTTCCACCAAGCAAGCCTTCTCAACTGCCCTTTCCATCATCTTCGGCTCGAAGACTTACACTCCACCACTGATGTAGGCATTTAGGCCCCAGAGAAAATGTTGTACTAGTATTCCTTCATTGTGGCTAATCCCTGCATACTACTTCAACTTGTAGAAGTGCTGCTCATACTGCTTCACTAACATAGATAACTACTTGAGATCATGAAACTCGTTAGCCCTGCGCTACCTCCAA
Source organism: Sequoia sempervirens (assembly GCA_007258455.2). Lineage (NCBI taxonomy): Eukaryota > Viridiplantae > Streptophyta > Pinopsida > Cupressales > Cupressaceae > Sequoia > Sequoia sempervirens. Next base: position 63,781 of record VDFB02032688.1, read on the forward strand.
TGGTTTGAGAGGAAATGAGCCCTGAGCCTATCCAAGAATAATTCCCAAGTGACCAAACTGATATCAAGGTGTAATTTTTGTTCCTCAAGACACCACCAAGTAGACGCAAAACCTCGTAGGTGCATAACCACACACCGAGCCTTGGTATTGCTACCATAGGGGTGCATGGCAAAGCAACGATCTAAGTCAATTAGCCAAGTTTCAGCTTCTAGTCCTCTTCTTGAACCATCAAATGTAAGTGGGTGAGCTCTCATCAAATCCTTCATATGGCCTACCATAACTGCATCCTGATCATAAGTCATCTCTCTTCGTCTCGGTGACCTTTCTCATTCTCTATCAATCTGTGGCTCCTCCTCTGGCCTGGGCCCCAAACAATCCAAAATCTCTCCAAGGATATGCTATAACTAACCATCTAATCTAGGTTGCCCTGGGTTCTGACCACCTGACCGATTACTATGAAGGCTCTGGTGTTCCTCATGCTCTGAGCCATGGGAACTGGGAACTGAGGGACTTCGCCGGTTTGCTCTTTGACCAGCACCACGACCTCTTGCTTGACCACTTCCTCTACCTCAAGGCATAATTTTGTGCAACAAGATAAAGGTACAAGTGAGCTCAAGATTCAAATGCAAGGTTGCCTAATGGACTTAACTACCTAGAGACCCCAGTGTTTGCAAACCTTGGCTCTGATACCAAGTTGTAACGCCCGTCATGCAAACTCCAGAGAACAAACATTACAAATAATTTTTTTTAAGTAACATAAAGTAAACATGCATTCGAACATTAATTACATTTACATTGCACATTAACAACTTAACATTACATTCTTTGGGGTATGCGAGGTCACATCACAACACAACTAAAACAAAAGTAAAAGATAATTATTAAACAACTTAACCAATTATATTACAATAATCATTAATAAAAGTACATCCATAAACCAAGAGTGAAAGTATCACTACATCCCATATTACAATCATATAGAATCATTTACAATAATGTTACAAAGGATACTAACTATTACATCATCGTATAAACATAAGATTACATGTTCTCAATAATGAGTTACAATAAATCTCCCATACATGTGGGATGATACAAAGTACAATAATATCATAATTACAAATGATCCACTAGAACAAACTCCAACTGAAGGAATGTTGCGAACAAAGAATGCTAAAGGGGAACCCAACGGGTGCGGAGCATGTTCCACCCAACCATGTGAGTTATAAATAACTCACCCCCCGTGCTCAGAGATGACAAGGAATAGATCACGACCATGAATTCCAAATGAATCCAACAGAACAATATAGTACAAAACTCAATTACATCAAGGATTACAATGACATAACCAACAACATTCACGAGTCAACATAATAACTTAAAGTAATAATCCTCATCACATCCAAGCAAGGTAATAACCAGTGACCAAGTAACGAAAGAACATTCATAAAAAATCTATAAATGAAACTCAAACAATGAATATAATACAATTCCAAAAGAACTGATACAATATCCAAAATACATTTCCAGAGGCAATGAGCAACAAGGCAAATGGGTGTCTAGTGGAGAGTGTCATCGCATGGCTCTCATGGCATATCCTGGCCCTTCCTCCAACTTGAGGTGTTGGCACCCATCTATGGATCTCCTAGCTCTTCCTCCTACTTGAGGCATCAACACCATAAGGTAGCTCATGCAGAATCAATAACCTCTCGTGGAGACGAGGTTATGACTTTTCCGACCATGGCCTTCTCAATCTATCATTAGTCTATGATAGCCCTAATGCATAGATGAGGAATCCAATGTTCATTATCTTGTGTGTTTTACTACCCATCCCCCTAAATTCTATTTTTAGGTTATCACTTGTTATACTACTCTTACATGGGTTATCCTATGCTCTTCCTCCTTTCGAGGCGCCGGCCCCCACGAAGAGCCACTCTCCCTAAGACCCCTAATAGAAACCAAAATAAGGCAAGGGTTGTACCATCAAGTATAAGACATATAACACAAAACAAGACATGTGAGGCAAACTCATCTCGTGATAACTCATAATCCCAATGACCACAACCTCGTACAACCCTTTCAAAAAATTAATGCTTAAAAAACATGTAACATTTTTATCACAATAGTACAAGTATAAACATCAAAGGATATAAAACATGCCTTTGGACAAGGTTTTCACGATTACCACAAGGTTCCCACATTGACTATGCTAACAATAACCATAAAGGAAAAGAAAACTAAAAATTAACTTTATGAGATTACACCATTACATTTAATTAATTCTCAATCAATCAATTGAAATTAATTTCTCCAAGTTGTTGATCATTCCAAATTAATATTCCAAAATATAAAAAAATTATAACTGTCTCTATCTGTATACACACATACCTATACAACACGAGGCAAAACTAATTTTCTATTTAAATTATTTAATCAACATAATAAATAATAAACTTATGCCACATATATATAAACATTTATTAAAATATTAAATCAAATACACTATATATATATAAATTAATTAATTAAGATATTAAAAGAAAAACCCACGAACACACACACACACACACACACACACACATATATATAAAATAAATAAACTATCCATGTGAATCCCCAGGTCGTCGGCCTTCTGTACTGCCCATAGTAATCTTATTGATTGTTGCACACAGTAGTCATTAAGACTATTGCACACAGTAGTCTATAAGACTATTGTGCGTAGCAGTCTATAAGACTGTTGTGGTAGTACGCCATGGCAGGGGTATGGGGAGAAGGGTACGGCTTCGGCCATCCCTTCAACCCTCCCTAGTAAATTTTTAAAAAAATTTGATTTCATAAAATTTTGTCTTAAAAAAAATATATCTTTATTTTATAAAAAATACAACTCCATCCTTTATAGGCACAGACGCCAATGACAGTTGGCCATTAATTCAATTTTTACTTTCAAATTTTCAAATAAATTTAATGCAAAATATAAATACATATATATATATTATATATATGCATATATATACACACAAAATTTGTGTATATATACATATATATATAATTTATATATTTCCATATGAAGCAATAATCCAGTTATAGGTACAGAAAGACAGAAATAAATATATTCTCACATGTATATAAATAAGTGTATGTAAATAAACATTTTCCTATAGAAGACTGATTATCTAAAAGAATTATATATATATATATATGATTGTTTATTTAATCAAGATTAGTTTGTTCTAGATAAAATAAAATATTTTATTTCATATCAATATAGACAAATTGGGCATTTCAGAAGATGTAGATTTTGTTTGACAACTGAAACAACCCATAAATTTTTAGAAAACTAGTTTAATCTCTTTCAGTAAATTTCTATTCAAACAAAAGTTTTTTTTCCTCACACAAGTCATATTTAATAAAAAAAAAAATCTCTAAAACAGAAAGTTGAATGAGAAAACAAGTGAAACCTGGAGTCCTGCGCTTATTTGAGAATCTGATGATGCTTGCTTGATCCCGATGGCCTCTACGAAGAGCTTCTCGTTCTTGCTTCGAAATCTCCTCTCTAGAACACCATGCTCGAATTCCAATCTAATCCTTTATTCAGAAAACTCTCTCCAAAATATTTCAAGAAGAAGAATGAAAATATCTTTCCCGAAACTTCAGAAGATTCAACAATAAAGAACAATTATTTTCTTGCACTTTTGTCTCAATATTCCTCTGTGTGTGTAGAAACTCACAAATTTTCCAATAAATAAAAGATATTTCCTTTTGCATACTAAAAGCTCTAAAAATCTAAAATAAAAGAAATTATTTCTTTAAAAACAAGCTTTTCAGTCAACCCTTAATTCGCATTCGTCCTTTCATCTTTTCTATTCTTTTATTCATTTATTTTTCCATTCTTCAATACTTTTTGTTTTAATTTCTATTTTTACAACTTTACTTGCAAAGCACATAAGTTAATTTATTTTAAATAATTTATTTTAATAATTATCCTCAACAAGATAATTTAATTAAAATAACAAAACACAATTTAATATTTAATTAACATTTAATAAAACACATGAATTTTTAAAATAAATAAAACATTTAAATATTTTCATACAAGTTAATTCAAACATTATAATAAACAATTATAGCCATCATTTAATTAAATCAAACACAACTTCTAAGATACCAACATAAATAACATACGACAAAACACAACCACGAACCACAAAGAACGATAAATTGCGAGAATTCACAATACCATTCAATCAAACAGTTTGACAACATGGAACGGGGTGACTTCCTAGTCATCTCTGTTTCAACATTATACTGTTGGGTTATTGGTGCTCACCCTATCCTGCCAAAGCAAGTGGAATCGAGACTCTATACCTGCAATCCCTGCATCCAAACAAAGTCGTATACATGTACATATATATATAATCAAAGAATTATATTGTGAGAAGGAATTACAGTGTAGCAGGGCACTTGCAAACAAGTGATGCTACACTGTCCTTTCATCACACCTATTCTAACAATTATAATATAAATGATGAGAATACATTTCTAAACTAACAAATCACATCATAACATAATTTACTAAATTAATGCATCGCAATGTTATTGAAATAAAACTAATATCACCAACCACAATATCATATCAATAACCATGTCCTCAAATGTATAAGCATAAACAACAAAGTCTACTAACCAAACTAAACAATAATAGTACCATCATAGTGTCAAGGTATTAAACAAAGCATAGAAAATAAAGAGTCCAACTAGCGAATAGGAGGGTTATTACATCAATGAATCAAGAGAGATGAATACAAGAGATCAATCCTTATAAAAGGATATCTAAACCTAAAGGAAACCCTAACCCTAAAGGTGGGTGCATTTAATAATTAATATTAATTATTAAATGACTAATATATGTGCATAAAGTGAATTCTTAAGAGGAGAGTAAAGTTAATTAATTACTTTACTCTAACACCCCCCCTTAAGATGAGCTACAATGCAGCTACAAACAATGCAGAAGAAAGCAAAGGAACTACAATGCATGAAAGTAAAATTGGGTCCCGACAACTAGGCCTGATCACCTGCATGCAATCACCTATCACATGCAAAAGATATGCAGAACCAAAGAAGATGTTTTGTAAACCTCAAAGTAAAAATGCATTATTGAGAATCAATCCTTATGAAGGAGATCAAGAAATCCTAAAAGGGAAACCCTAAATGAAACCCTAGTGTGCACACTTAATAATTAATCAATTATTAATGTGCCTAAGTTTAGCTTAAGCAACTAAAGGAATAAGTGACTTAATTAATTAACCAGTATGATATAATTAATTAAGTATAATAACTTATTACTCTAACACCCCCTCTTAAGATGAACTTAGGAAGAAGCTAAAACACTAGAATAAGATGCATGAAAGCAAAGATGGGTCCCCGCAACTAGGCCTGATCAGGTACCCATTTACAAATGCAAGTATGAGGTAGAGAAGGAAAAACCCAGTGGGACAAAACCCCCCTACAATGAGATGACATGTTGTAAAGAAGCACTGGAAGAACTTTGTAGAGTAACACTGGAACTGAAATCTGGCAAGCAAGGAAAGATACTTCTATCTACTACTGAAACCATATGAGAGTCACTGATTGACTCAAGGAATCATGAAAAAAGCAACAGCAGACCCGATGCCTTAGAACACTTGAAAACTCCAAACGGGAACAACCCTGGAATCTATGAAGCAATAAACAATTATTGAATGATGTATTACTGAAAACGAAGTGCAAAGATGCAAGATGCACCCCCCAACTGCCAAAACATCCAAGTAATCTCCAAACAACCCATCTGGCCAAATCTGGACTAAGTAATCAACCTAGGACAGATATAGAAAAAGTGCATGGACAACAACATAGAGCTCCTTAATACCTTTCCAACGCCGCAAAGATAGTGAAAATCGGAGATCGTGGCAAAAAGTTATGAGCTTGAAAGCATAAAATAAAAATCTGACTTCAAACAGCAATAAATGTAGTAAAATAGAAAAATCCTATAAAATAAACTACACCATAGGAAAGTACTCGGAACTAGCTTTCTGGCGATATCTTGTTTGCCCGATTTTGATACTATATGCCCAAGTTATGACCAAAAGAAAAAAATAGCTCCTTTAGGAAAAATTAGGGCTAGGAGGGGCAAAGAGGGTCCATACCACCGTTGATGTCATGCTGATGTTAGCCTTTCAAGAGCTTAAAATTGATGGCCTAGAGGCCGTCGAGGCAAAAAAATGCCCACCTGCTGAAAAAAAAAATTGACTACCAGAAAACTACGGATCTGCCAGAATATTCTCCCTGCCGGCCAGGTTGACTGTGGGTGCAAACCCTCGGTCCTCCATATGACCGGGGCTGGGGGCTAGATCTTAGCTCCTAGATCTCCGTGGCCCCAGCTGGTGCAGAAGGGCCCGTAGGGGTGGAGCGGATTGCCCCCAGTCGTGGATGTGACCGAGGCGAAGCGAATGGAGCCCAAAGGGGTTGGAGGTACTGGCAAAGAGTTGGGGCCGCCGCCCGGTGGCTATCGCTCCTAGTAGTGGGGTGGTGGTGTGGAGTTTTGTGCGGGTAGTGCACAAATTTAATAAAAAAATTCAATTTTTTTAATTTTTTTGATTTTTTTTAAAAAATTGTGCCTCGAACTGCGTGTTGGGGAGGCCATACAACCTCCCTAGAAAAGTTTTTTGCCTCCCAGATCAACTGCACCAAAATCGATGAAATGACAGGTGTTTTTAGGGTTTTTGGCTGCTGCGAATGCGATGGTGACCTTCATTTCTGCTCAAACTGCTCTGAAAATTTGGCTACCTCTAGATCTTGCAAAAAAGATGCTTGTAGAAACCCTTGCATTAGAAACTCACTCAAAGGCCATATCTTCAGATCATGAATAGGAAGCTATAGGTCTGGAGCTCTGATACCATGTTAGAAACTAAGATCACCTACATGCAATCACCTATCACATGCAAAAGATAAGCAGAACTAAAGAAGATGTTTTGTAAAGCTCAAAGTAAAAATGCATTATTGAGAATCAATTATTACAAAGAGATCAATCCTTATGAAGGAGATCAAGAAACCCTAAAAGGGAAACCCTAAATGAAACCCTAGTGTGCACACTTAATAATTAATCAATTATTAATGTGCCTAAGTTTAGCTTAAGAAACTAAAGGAATAAGTGACTTAATTAATTAACTAGTATGATATAATTAATTAAGCATAATAACTTATTACTCTAACAAGGAGGAGGGGTTACAGGAGAATTTGATGACCATGGAAGCCAAGGAGAAGCCTAGAAGGGTTTCTAAGCACATTCCCAAGATGAAGAACCAAGCCTCAAAAGATATGGTAAAGGATACCATAGAGCTTTGCAAGGAGAAGGCTCTTAAGGAGAAGACGATGGAAATTGATGATCCCCTGGTTTAAAACTCACCAAATGTGGAACCTATGGGTGAGAAAATGATACAAGAGGAGGAGGGTGTTGAGTATAAGCAAGTGAAGCCAGAGCCTCTCAAGGTTAACCCACTACCGAAGGAATTATCCTATCTTAATGATGATACCACCTCAACGTTTGAGCTTCTCGACATGGCGAGAGCGAGGACCACTGATACTTTCAAATTGGAAAAATGGACTCTATAGAAATTCGATAGGGTTAACATTAAAATCATGGGATTGAAAGAGAATGTGCATAATATTCTGAAAGAAATAACCTCAGATATTTTGATTGATAGAATTTTTGATCTTGAGTGTTCATTCATTGATTTCAAGTCCTTATGTGAACAACACCTAGTTGATTTAAAGGCCAAGGTAATGGATACCAACATGGGGGCACAAAATTTGTTTACAATTTGAGTGAGGAAGGAAAAGTTGCAAAAAATGACCCCATACAAAAAAAAATCATTTTTGGGGTTCAAACAAACCAAAATAGGGTTCACTAGAACCTTGGTTCGAGCGAACCAATTTAATGCAAGGTCCCACCATTCCCACCCAAAAACACAAATAAAACCTTTTTTAAAAGGGGGTTCACTCGAACCAAGGTTCACGCGAACCCCCCATGGTTTGCTTGAACCCCCCTTTTCCCACCTTCTCACCCTCTGGCACCAAAAAAGGTTCGAGCGAACCCCCCATGGTTTGCTTGAACCCCTGTTTTCCCACCTTCTCACCCTCTGGCACCAAAAAACTCAAGAACTTTATGCTTCAAAGCTCAGGTTGAGGATGAAAATGGAGGAGACTTCACAAACCCAACTGGATGATGGTAGTCCTCAGAACGAGCTATCCAACGAATATAATTTTTAATGTGTTTTTGGTTTTGTTATGTATTTATTTTTTAGTTTTATTAAACATAGGTTTTTCACCAAAAATCAAACTCTTTGTTTTGCACATGTGGAAAATTAGTAGATTATCAAAAGAAATTTTGAAAAATATGAATGCACCAGATATTGAAGTCCTTGATCCAACAAAAAAAAATGAATTTCGATACATACAAAAAAAGTTACATGCCATACAGTTCGCCTATGTCTGAATTGTAATTGGTTTGACTTCGAAACTTAATTAAGGAAAAAATATTCAATAAAACACCATGAAACCAATTGGAAGCACTAGATATCGTAGTTGCAAATATAAATTTGAAAAAAATAGAATTTTATCCTTCATGGAAAAAAAGTTATGTGTTATACGGTGAGCATCACTCCTTAAAAATATTGTTTACTGAACAAAAACTATTTTTTGAAGGAGATGGAAAAAGAAGTGCAATCTAATTTCAAAATTTTTGAAAAAGATATATTTAGAATATATAGACAAAATGTCACAAATCACTATTTTGCATCATCTTCAAATTCCTCACGGTTTAGCCACTATAGGTGCCTGAAAGTGAAGATTTAGTTTAAAAAAATATTTCAATGTCAAGTTTGGCCAAAAATTGTAAACCAGTACTGTGGGATCACCCATGGATATCAAGAAACTGCTCCATTTTTGTCATATTTCTTTGAAGAATAGTGAAAATTCTTTTGAGCTCTTATTTCGCAATATTAGTGAGCTTAGAGAGGACCAATTGTATTTGTTTGAGTTGATGGAGGAAGGAATGGGTGGCTAAAGGTAAAGGGAAAAATGGTGGAAAGGATGATGGTAAAGGCCCTGTTGTTAGAGGGATGGGTGACTAGAGGACTTGTCCTTTGAGGATTAGAAAAAATAACTATTGGACATGATTGGGCTTCATAGGAACTAGGAACTTGAGGTGTCCAACACCTTAAGAAGTATGAAGTAGTTTATTGTTGTTTTTTTTTTGTTTCCTTCTTTACTGCTAAGTTTCAATTTCTTTCCTATTATTTTGCTTCTTTTTTGCTGATGGTTGTTGTTGATAGTTTAGTGTTATATCTTTTGAGCAACATTTTGTAATTACAATTGTAAAGGGTTTCGGGTCCCTTCAAAACTTTTTTTTCCCATATAATCAAAACAAAATTATCCATAGGAGGATAAATAGATCTCTTGATTAATACCACCCCTCTTCAACTTCCCAAAAATCCCAAAATATGTATCTTGATCTTTATTTTATTAATTGATGGCTAGAAAGTTGAATCAGATCAAATTTTGGTTGTTACAACAATCAAATCATTGCAAAAATGGTGAAGTGTAGTAGTAGGTTGAAAGACCATAAGTGAAAAAATAAACTAAAAGCCTATAGATGTAGATGCAAGTGGAAGATTTGTAAATGGATTAACTTAGACAAGAAATATCACTTCATGTTTAGTAGGCTAACAAAACTTTGCAATCATACATGATGACATCATCATCCTATTGAATTTGACTTACATCATAGTGACATCATCATCATATCTATTCATTGAACTAGTTAATTAAACCTTTACATGTTTAGTGCACTTAATTTTACCCACAAATTCTAGATGACCATCAAAAACCTACTTTCATTAAATATGAAATTATCAAAAAAGTTAGAAGACAAGAAGTTCCCACAAGTTAGATTACCCTAATATTGTTGAAGATATGAAAAACCATCGTTACTAGTTTGTGTCAAAAATAAAATTAGAATCTACTAATATTATTTGTGGTTGACACAAAAGAATTTGGTTCACTTGATAAAGATATTTTTTAGGATGCAGATAAACATGTCGATGCTAGTTTGCAGACAAACACAACAAAACTAATCAAATGCATTGCATCCTATTGAAAAATAATTAGTTTAGTAACAAATCTCCGCAAAAGCTCGAAGTAGATCAAACATTTGTATGAAGGTAGTTTAGCAACATCCCAAAAGTTTGCATATCAATAACAAACCAAAATTTTGCAAAGCCATAACTTAGCCAAATTTTGTCCAATCTTTATCAAATTCAATCTAAAAATAACCATTAGGCTTTTCTACAATGTGATATCATTAGTTTGTTATCTTTATAATTCCTCTTGAATCAATTAACCAAAACTAACAGTACTAGAAAAAAAATTCAATAGAACTAAAAGGATTTTTTTTGTTGATGCAAGATAGCATATGGACTCAAATGCTCTTGCATCCCTTATGCCTAGAACTAAACCAAAATTATGAAATTGAACTAGAAAAATGTGGAATATTAAAATTGTATTGCCTTGAATTTTTATACTTGAATTGTTGGTATTTGGAAATACTGTTGGGGAGCCTATTGAATAGATAGGGTCATGTTCTACTTTATTGGAACCTTAATTGAATCTATTCAATGGTGATGAACCAAGATCAAGGACAACAAAAATCATGTAAGAATGTAAGAGGACGTGATTGTGATGTTATCCTCTAATAATACTCTAGACTCTTAATATTCTCCTTGAAAATCAAACTTTAAATACGGTCATCATGCCCTAGATTGTTATGGATGAACTTCAAATGAATGAGCAGGAGTCTTTCAATAAAACAACTTAGTGCACAAATTGACACAAGTGTACATTAAGTCTGGTCATAATGATAGTGGAGTGGTTAGTAAGGTGTACGTTTAAATTTTGAATTCTAAAAAATTAAGGTTCAAATTTGTAATTGTGAAAGTGTTTTAGGATAAGTTTGCACCTACAAATCTGATCCATAATGATAATTAAAAGATGTAATAATGAAATGAAATTCAAAAAATAAATATTAAAAAAATAAGAAATAATAATATAATAAATTAAATTCATAAAAAATGTGACTTATAAAGTAATTATTGCTTTTATTCTAATCAAAATATATCCAAAACATAAAAATAAAATGAATGAATATACAGTTTTTACACACCAGGTGAACGTGAAAAAGTTAAAAATTCAACCAAATATGAAAAATATTTATGGAGAAAATATGCGATGAGTGCCTGCAAGTTGTAAAGGTATTAAAAAAGTTAAATAGTATTCCTCAAAGATATCATTCTTTAATTGAGGCACATCTATTGGGCAGAAAATAGGGTGGTAGACATTTTAACCAATCAATGCATAATATAGGAGAGGGAGATTTTAATCCCTAATAACCCTCCAATCTGGAACAAACTTCACTGGATCCTTCTCCAAGACATTGCACATCCCGAGGATAGGACCATCAGATGATCCTAGTTGCAAGGATACACATTGATTTCCTTGAGCCTTCACACAATGCTCGACGACATGATACGCTAAATAAAATCTAGAACCTAGGGAAATGGCTCTATCGACTCATACGATGGCTGAGAGGCTAAAAATTTTGAACTATGAGTGTGACTGTGAGCTAAGGAGTTTGGAAGATCGACTTCACAAAGTTTTGAAATCCCATCAGAGGTGGTTGAAGGTGCGATTAGAGCCATCATTTGTGAGAAACACCTGACTCATACCCACATCCATGATGCCACACTCATGGAGCACATCAAGCAATGCTTCTGGGCAGGTGCCTTGAATGCCATTAACAACTTAATTAGTGATTTGAAAGATTGTTTGGTGGGAGATGCAATATGCATTACAAAATCTAGGAAGAATGAGGACATGAAACAAGCTATCACGCTAATGAGGGACAGTTTACAACAGAACAATATGGAGACCTATGCAATTTTTTTATGAAATGCAACCACAATCTCTTGGCCCTGCATAGATAGAGAGCTGGCAAGAGATCCTCAAAGGCCTCAAGATACATTTTCATGTAATAGGTTGAAATACCAAAAATAATGTAGTGTTGATCTCCAACAATTTGCCAAAAAAATTTGCTTTAAGAAATAATATACAACTCACTCACAACAATATTTTATTTTCTCTTTTTATATTTATATTTATATTTTTTATAATTATTAATTATTATTTTTATTAGTCCTTGTCTTTATAAGGTAGGGAACTAATGTTATCGCCTCAATCTTGCATATTAAAATTGTTCTTGGGGAATGGTGTCAGAAAAATAAAGATATAGTTTTGGTGATGTTTTGGGGAATATTTAGAAAAAGCAATTTTTTTTTTTTGTTCTTGCAATTTTGTGATTGGTGGGTGTAATTTTCCTCGTGGTTTTGACATTTTCTAAAAAATTTTAATAATATTAATTTTTGTAGGGAGCTTTAGTATTGGAAATATTTCATGAGTTTGTTTGTATAGTTGTGACTTGCCATGAACTCTTCCTAGGGACACGTGGTGTCTTGAACAGTACATTTGCATTTATTATTTGCATCTTCTCATTTATTGTGAGTAGACTAAAGTGCAGTCGTCATTAGTGGGTTATGGTGTGAAGGTTTAAGTTTGTCGAGCAAACTGTTATTCGTGTTGTTTGTTCATTTGTTTAGGTTGTTTGATGAGGCTAAAGTTTGTGTCTATTGAGAGGGTTTTCATCTATTGTGTTGGAAGCGAGAAAGGTGGCCTTTGTAAGTTACTCTATCTTTTATGCTTTGATTTTTTTCATTTGTCTACTAGTTTGCTTGGATTGGAAGAGAGAAAGGTGGCCTTTGTAAGTTCCTATATCTTTTACAGTGTCGTTTTATTGTTTTTTGTATCTTTGCATTTTATGGTTAATTTCCACTGTGTGCACTCATGCATTGCAAGTGCACTTGAATTTATTAATTGTTGGCTATTCTTTATGGGTTAGTGTCTATTGTCAAGTGAAATACTTAGTTGCACTTCATTAAATATTTCTTGGTTTTGAAGTTTTAATTCTATTGGGCAAAGTATTTTTTGTGTTGTTTTCCCATTTTCTAAGGTTGTTTCTATGAGTGTAAATATGGGTTAGTCTTTCTTGTTGGGTCCTTTGCAATCGTGGGTTGCTTTTATGGGTTGTTGGTTGTTGTTGAGTTAGATAATTAACACCGTAATTTGTTTATGTGGATTTCTCTACTACCTATGATTAAGAGTGGAAGTAGCTAGTTGCACTTCAATCTATTGGGTGAAAATGAGAATTGTTCATAATTGAAGTATTTCTTGGGCTTGAAGTTTAAATTTTCTCAAGCGAAGTGTTATTTACATTGTTTTCTCATTTGCTCAGGTTATTTGTCCAAGTGTATTTATGGGTTAGTCTTTCTTGTTCAATGAAGGAGTTAGCACGATAGTGTGCTTTCATGATTAAGAATGAAAGTAATATTTCCTAGGCACGTATGCATTGCAATTACACTTAAATTTATTTAATGAAAAATAAAAATTAGGTCTAGGTAATGGGAAAATGGTGTTGTTGTTTGCAATTTCTACACACATGCATTGCATTGCAATTGCACTTGAATTTATTAAATAGCGATGAAAATTAGGTCCAAGTAATTGGAAAATATCTAGGTATAAAATCATTAAATTTGTGTGTGTTGAAACGAAGCATTGGTAACTTGGTATGCCTTTTACAGTGTCGTTTTATAGTGGTTTTCATGTTTGCATTTAATGGGTTAATGTGTATTGTTTGTAGTTGTTTGCATTTTGTGTGTTAATGTCTATTCTTCTTTATCATTGATTGCTTGTATGGGTTGGTGTTTGTTGTTGACGTTAATACTTAGCAATGTAATTCGTTAATGTCAATTTCTTTACTAGCCATGATTAAGAATGGAAATACCTAACTACACATGTTTGTAAGTTCTTGTGTCTTTTACATTGTGTTTTTTATAGTTTTTTGCATCTCTACAATTTATAGGTTAATGTTTGTTGTTTGCACGCATGCATTGCAACTGTACTTGAATTTTTTAAATGAAAATGAATATTAGATCTAAGTAATTGGAAAAAATTTGGGTGTAAAATCATTAAATTTGTTGCAGTTGAAAGGGTTTATGTCTATTTTCATAACTGAAAGAAGATTGAATTTGTGTGATCTAGGTAAGAGAGTATGCAAGTTTACTTCTTGTAGAATAATTACAAATTATATAATATTATTTTATGTATTCTAAAAGCTGGCAATTTAAAATCTAGTTAAATATGTCTTTACATATGAAAGAAGATTTTTAAAAATGTTCAAAGTACAAATTTTGAGAGAATTGTTGTAACTATTCTACTTGTAATCATTTTCTAAATGTTAACGAGGTTGTATAGGTTGGGATAATTATGTTTCATACATTTTATGTTTCATACACTATTAATATAACCTAATTTTTCTTTTCATGTTTTTGTAATTAAATTTATATTTTGTAATTTTAGTTGAAGGAGTTTGATTTTCATTTGCTATAAATAGATTCAAGTGCACTTGCCATTAATGGATTATGGTTTTGAGTTTAGACTGTCTCAAGTAAAGGACTTTGAGAATGGAAGTAATTGTTCTTGTGCATCCTACAATAATTATTATTATTAAAAAAACTTAGAAAATGCTAAAGCCACGAGGAAAATTATAGGCGCCAATCACAAAATTGCAAGAACCAAAAAAAAATTGCTTTTTTTCTAAATATTCCCTAGAACATCACCAAAACCATAACTTTATTTTTCCGGCGCCATTCCACTAGCACAATTTTAATATGCAAGATTGAGGCGATAACATTAGTTCCCTTTACCGAAAATGGAAAAAGCCAATGAGGAAATTGTAAAAACATGTAAATAAAATATGTATATATACATATATATATATATAGATATAGATATATTTGTATATAGATATAGATATAGATATATTTGTATATAGATATAGATATAGATATATTTGCATGTTTGTATATATATGTGTTTGTGTGTGTGTGTGCGTGTGTGTGTGTGTATGTATGTATGTATGTATGTATGTATGTATGTATGTATCATCATCATTTTATGTTTTATTTCTATGTCCCTCTCACAATTTTCTCATTGGTTGGTGGTATTTTCCTCATGGATTTCTCATTTTCTAATATGTGAGCTCTCATTTATTGTGAGTAGACTGAAGTGCAGCCTTCATTAGTGGGTTATGGTGTGATGTTTTAAACCTATTAAGAAAAGTATTATTTGCGTTGTTTTTTCATTTGCTTATATCCATGGAAAATTGGACATATCTTGAATAGATAGGCATCATTCATTTTTTATCACTCTTTCATGAACACATAATAGATTTGAATTAGAGAAATACAAAAGAAAAAGAAAAACACTAGGAACAAATGAAAAAATTGCAAAAAATAGAGATTCATCCATAAGAACACTAATTGTTAGGGAACAACAGAGATTAAACCATTTCCAAATTGTGCAGAACAATTGAGATAGTGAAATTTGTGCCTGTTGAGGGGGTTTATGTCTATTGTATTGGAAGTAAAAAACTAGGCATTTGTAAGTTCCTATATATCTTTTACAATGTTTTTTTATACTTTTTTACATCTCTACATTTTATGGGTTAATGTCTATTGTTTCTTGATGTCTACATCCTATGGGTTATTCTCTATTCTTCCTTATCTTTGAATCTTTTTATGGATTAGTCTTTGTCCTTCACTAGAAGACTTAACACCATAATTCATTAATGCCATTTTCTTTGTTGGGCACCACAAAGACATCTATAAAATGAAAATGAAAATTAGCTCTAAGTAATTGCAAAATTTCTGGATATAAAATCACTAAATCTATGTCTGTTGTCAGGATTTATTTATATTTAATGGGGAGGGAAAGACAAAGCATTTGTAAAATTTGTATGTCTTTTACAATGTTGTTCTATAGTTTTTTTGCATTCTTCAATTTTATGACTTAATGTGTATTGTTTGTTGTTTGTATTTTGTGTGTTAATATGTATTATTTTCTATCTTTCAATATTTTCATGGCCTGGTGTTTGTTGTTGAGTTAAACATTTAACAACGAAATTCATAAATCTTGCTAACTATGGTTAAGTATAAAGCTTCTAGGTGTTAGAAACCAAGATCTGAAATGCAACCCAGGAAATAACCTTCCACAAAAGAGAAAAACAGAAAAAAGGTAGAGAGTTTGCATAAAAACATGCGAAATGATATATGCAAAGTACAATTAATTACAAGAGATAATTTGCTTTATAAAAGCAAAGATGCTTAAACCTAATCTTATCTTGAGCAACAAGATAGCTTAATAAGATAAAGATGAAAACCTATTTACTTAGGAATTAAATGTGCCTAAGTAAACTTATGCAAAGTGTAATTAATAATTAATTACACCAACACCCCCCATAAGCGCAACTTAGGGAGAAGCAAATTATTATGCAAAGATGAGCCTCAACAACAAGGCCTAATCAGGTACTCATGTACAAATGTAAAGAGAGAGAAAACTCAATGGGAAGCAACACTGGAACCCCAAATCTGGCAAGTAAGGAAAGATAGTTTTGTGTGCAAAAAACCAATCGGAATAAAAAATGCAATAGCAGATCCGATGCCAAGGAACACTAGAAACTCACATACTGGATCAACTTTGGGATCTGTAAACAATAGTAGATGAAAGGATGAATGGACCCATAATGATGACAAATCTGGAAGTTGTGTCTCTCGAAGCCGATGCCAAACTGAAACTAAAATTGCCCATAGGATGAGTACCATCAAGATTTTGGAACATTAACCATAAAAACATGGCCTTCAAATGAGAAATATCTGAACCAATGTGGATCAAGAACTGTAAAATCCCAATGTGAAGTGTGAACCAAAGCAAACCAACAATGTGTCCAACGAAGCAAGAAAGAAGCTAGAAGGAGATAATAGGAAACCAAACAAACTCATGCGAGTTGTCACCAACATGAAAGATGGATGCAATAACCCCCTTAATGGAACTTTATATCAGTTCGTTATTACAATACCCAATGATTGCATAAGGAGATAATGCAAAACTATAGAAACATAAGCGAAAATGCAAACCTAGCACACGAAACAAAAATGAATGCATGCAAAAATTAAGTTACACATTTTCTAGAAATGACCTCAGATCTACATATAGGTTGAAACCAACTTTCCAACGCCACAAAAATTGCAAAAATTGGATAAGCGAGTCAAAAGATATGCGTCTCGGAGTGAAAACAACAACATTTGACTTTCGAGGCTGAAAAAGACATAAAAAATGAAAAGCCAAAAAATAAACCTACACCATTGCGTAGAGCTCAGAAACAGCTTTCCAGCAATATCTCATTTGGGAAAAAATGATGTCGTATGTGAAAGTTATGCGTGTTTCCGTAAAATTGCTCAAAATTGCCCAATAAGGTCTCCAATAAGCCCTCAAGGGCTAAAAAAGTTTAGCCCCTGGTCGCCTGGGCGGACCAAGGGGCTGGTGGCCAGGGGGCTTCTGCGTGGTCCCTAGTCACCCATACAACCAGGACTGGGGCTAAAAGCCCAACGGGGGCTTGTTCTTGGCCTCTAGTCACCCATACAACCTAGGCGGAGCTCGCGGGGGCTGAAGGACTAGGGCGATGCATGGGTGGAGGTTTTGGGTGGCGGTGGTCCTGCGGTGGCCGCCTGATGGCCACCAAGTGGTAGGTTCCATTTGCACTGGCCGCACAAAATTTCATTCAAAATTTTTAATTTTTATTTTATTTTTTTATTTTTTTCAATTTTTGTGCCTCGTAGAGCATGCCTAGGGGCCATACGGCCCTCGGGTAAAAAAATTTGCCTCTCTGGATGACTATGTCCAAATCGGACAAATTTTATATGAAAATGGGGGTTTTTGGGCACTGCAAATCCAACGGCAAGGTCCATGTGGGCCCAAAGTGTTCCAAAAATCAGGTGACCCCCAAATCTATCAAAAAAATCACTGAGCTAGAGACCCTCACAGATTTGGCAAACAGTGACCAAAATGAATAAAATAAAAGTCATTTCTAACTTTTTCCAGCGCTCTAAATCCAATGGAAAACCCTGATCTAATCCAAGATGCTGCATAATGATGCTCAAGGAATGAAACCCTCGAGGGACCTCGAACGAGCTCTGTACTGCGTTCCTCCAAAAAAGCTAAGGCGCTGCAAATTGAGGCTCTGATACCATGTTAGAAACCAAGATCTGAAATGAAAACCAGGAAATAACCTTCCACATAAGAGAAAAATAGAAAAAGGCAGAGAGTTTGCATAAAAACATGCAAAATGATATATTCAAAGTACAATTAATTACAAGAGATAATTTGCTTTATAAAAGCAAAGATGCCTAAACCTAATCTTATCTTGAGCAACAAGATAGCTTGATAAGATAAAGATGAAAACCTATAACTTAGGAATTAAATATGCCTAAGTAAACTTATTCAAAGTGTAATTAATAATTAATTACACCAACACTAGGTAAGTACAAAATTCAATGTGTGATGTTTTAACATTGAATTTTAGCATTTCCTAGTCACTAATTTTCTCTCGCTACCAATGGATTGAAATGCAGTTGGCATTAATTGATTCCTCCACCAAGTTTTAATGTTGTTGGGAAAAATGTTGCTTTGATTGTCTAATCATCTTGACAAATTATTTGTTGACAACATAACCTGTCAAAAAAATAGACATTTGTGATTTCTTTGATCTAGTCATCATTAACAATTATGGAACTAATATTTTCTCTATCAATCATGCATGTCGATTGCACTTAAATATAAGAAATGGGAATTACTCCTAAGTAATTGTAGAATCTATTGGTGTAAAATCTATGTCTATTGAGATGATTCATAACTACTCTAAAACGAGCATAGGTTGCATTGTCGGTGGTATTTGGCATGTCTAAATGGAAATTGCAATAGGTACCTTGATAATAGAAGAAATACCTTACTACTATAAGGAAATCGACATATGTAGCAAAGAAAGTCAAAAAACATTTCAAGTAAATAGGATTTTGATGCCCATGATTCTAGCTAGTTTTTTGAGAAGTAGTTTTGAGACATTTGAAGAGGCAATACCAACAGCATTGTCATAACCATGATCGCAATAGCAGCATTATGTGTGTGTGTATATATATGTGTGTGTATTCATATACACATATATTTCCATATATATGTATGTTGCTATAGATATATATGTGTATAAAAAAGGTATGTATATATATTTTCATTTACATGTGTGTGTGTATATATGTATATATATACAAGTATACCTATATGCGTTTATATATACACTCACATATACATATGTATACATGAGTGCATATACATATACATATATATGTATATATATTTAGCTGCATGTATAAATATATGTGTGTGTGTGTGTGTATGCATATGCATATATCTAAGTTGCTATAATTGGGAATCAAATTTAGGCAGGCTTTCTATGAAGGGCGAATCCATGACATGCCCATTATTTATATAGGGAGCTAAGCAAGGCACATTATAGATTTTTCCCGCCCCACACCATATCACTTATATAGTATGAGGGGCCACTCGCCCAGGTGAAACAGGATCCTCCCACCAACAACGCCCTCCTACTATGGATAGAGGCCTACCCTCAAACCTTCATCTCCCACCCAACCCAACAACAATCACCCTCCCACACATCTCAGAAAGGGCCTCCCACCAAATTTATATAGAGGGGGGGGCCTACTATTCTATGGCCAGGGTGGGGGTTTATATATATATAGATATGTATGTGTGCATATATATATGTGTCCATCTATGCATATGTTTTTTTACATATATGTACTTTCTTTATATATGTGCATGTGTAGATAAATGTAGACATATATACCTACGTATGTATATACATCCATATATGCATATATATCTTTGTGCATATATATGTATGTATACATATATACATATATATATACAATCACCCTCCCACCCATCTCAAAAAGGGCCTCCCACCCAATTTATGTAGGGGGGGGGCTAATATTCTATGGCTCGGGTGGGGGTTTATATATATATATATGTATGTGTGTATATATATGTGTCCATCTATGCATATGTTTTCTTACATATATGTATTTTCTTTATATATGTGCATGTGTAGATAAATGTAGACATATATACCTATGTATGTATATACATCTATTTTTGCATATATATCTTTGTGCATATATATGTTTGTATACATATAATATATATGTACATACATATATATGCACAAAGATATATATGCAGATATAGATGTATATACATAGATAGGTATATATGTCTACATTTATCTACACATGCACATATATAAACAAAATGCATATATGTAAAAAAAAAATATGCATAGATGGACACACACATATATATACACACACATACATATCTATATATATATATAAACCCCCACCCAAACCATAGAATAGTAGGGGCCCCCCCTCTATATAAATTGGGTGGGAGGCCCTTTCTGAGATGGGTGGGAGGGTGATTGTTGTTCGGTTGGGTGGGAGATGAAAGTTTGAGGGTGGGCCTCTATATATATATGTGTGTCTGTGTCTGTGTGTATAAACATGGCATAGTGTGTTTTGCAGTTGATGTCGATTTTGTAGGTATCTATGCCAATTGTTTATTGATTGCAAACTTACCTCGGTTGTACAAATCGATCTAGTGTTGGAAAGAACCTAAAGAAGTCTACTCTAAAGCAGTTTATGCATCCACAGATACTACCACTAGCCATGTATAAAGAAAAAAATAGGTAAATTGCAATGTCATTTTTTTTTATGTTTAATAGTTGTAGTTAATACATTGTAGTATATGTCTATGACCTTCTATTTGGACCAGTTTTGAAGCTATGCATAGAAGAAGACAGTAAAATTGGAGAGGAGTTTGCATCTATGACAATGTCAATTGATCAAAAGGTAGAGATAAGCATTGAGAAGTTCAGCTAGCATGCGAGTAAGGTTTTAATTATTTCATCTTGTATATTCACTTTTAAATATTCCCTGGACCGAGTGAAGTATGGGAATTAAAGTTACAATAGACAATGCAGTGTCCTTTTCCATTTTTTCTTATATAGTTTTATTATGCTTTTTAGAATATTATGAAAATGATCAAAATTACAAATGTAGTCTTTTTTGTGGGTCTTTGTAGCTTTCCCAAATGCATGGATTCAGTAATAGATAACAATTCAAGTTTATTTTCAATCATATTCCATGATTTTTTTATGTTTCATATTTATTATGTGTTATGGACATGTGCTTGTTAGATGTTATCTAGTGAAGGTGATATGATCTATGTGAAATGTAGTAGTGACTATTCCAATTTATGTTTTAATCTTGGTTGGCTTTTGGCTAGTGACCCCCAACTATATTTTGTCTACTGGCATGACCATGGGAATTGGTGTTGCTTCCTCAAATGTTCAAAAAATTCATCTCAAAAAGGTAGCTACAAAAACAAAAATCAAAATCCTATTTGTTTTAGGTAATTTTTGAATTTTCTAGCTACATCTGTTGATTTTCTTATAGCAGCAAGCTATTGTTTCTATTATGAAGAAACCTATCAATCTTAATAGTAAATAAAATCTATGTATGAATGCATTCCAATTTCCAATGGGACATGTCAACTACTATGAACATCATAACTTATCCACTAGTGATATACACAATCATTTTTCCAGTATGTGCATGGTGTCCATGGATCAAGAAACGGATAGAGCACTAGGTTTATCTTGAACAAGTAGACATGTTTCTTGTTAGAAAATCAGGA
Organism: Sequoia sempervirens; assembly: GCA_007258455.2. NCBI lineage: Eukaryota > Viridiplantae > Streptophyta > Pinopsida > Cupressales > Cupressaceae > Sequoia > Sequoia sempervirens. The sequence continues at coordinate 85,648 of VDFB02032688.1, forward strand.
ATCAGTTGCTAGACTAAAATACTTCCACGAGAGAGAGATAATGGCAAGAATGCTTGCTATATCAATATGCAAGATCGATTGATGATTTAATTGATTCAAATGTACAAGATGAGGCTTGCTTATAAAAGGCAAGCATGCACAAACCTAAACCTAACTAGAGCTACAAGTTAGCTCAATTAGATAAGGATAAGAAAATACAACCTAGCACTTAAATAAAAGCCTAAGTAAACTTATGAAGATGTAATTAAATAGTTAATTACACCAACACCCCCCATAAGTGCAACTTAGGGAGAAGATTATAATGCAAACTACTATGGGTTCCAGCAACTAGGCCATGTTAGGTACCCATTTACAGATGCAAATGAAATGCAATCTCTCATAAAGCAGAGAAAAGGGGAAAACCCAGTGGGAAGAAAACCCCTCTCCAAAAGAGAGAAAACAAGAAAAACAAGCATGACGAATGTAAACATGATGTATGGAGGACTCAATGATACCCCCCAAGGACTACATCCATCATGAATATACAATAAATGACCCTCCCATCAGAGGGAAGTAGAGAGATAAGATATCCTCTGCATGCTGAAGAAGCTCCAAAGCCAATGAAAAATGCCTGAAAACAAAAGATGACCTAATGTCTGCAAGCAACACATCTCCCCTTAGGGAGAAACAAATCCATAAGCTGATGAAGAAGCCACTTCATATCCAACTGAAAAGAGGAAGAATGAACGCTCAACATAAATTCCTCTAAAAAATGAGTAGGAGCCTCCAAGCTTGAATGATCCACAACATAATCATGGTCAAACTCAACCAAGAAACATGACAAATCAAGTGATGGAGGAGACTCGTGAATATCAATCTCCAAAGACAAAGAAGATGGTGTAACAGTTGTGCTGAAACTATCATCAAAGAGGAGAGAAATCCCCTCAAGTGTGTCCAAATTTGCGGTATGAGACTCTAGGAACAAGGTAGAAATCCCTATCAAATAATCATCCCACAAAGCAAGATCTAAAAAACTATGATCATCCTACTGAACAGAAGCAACAGTGGCCGAAGAAGCAGGAGGCGGAGGTGTAGGAAGCTCAACACAGGTCTCTAAAATACCAAGGTGTAGATGACCAAACTTCTCCTCACTAATATGGGTCACACTCAATGGAGTGTGTGATGTAGTCAAAGGAACATTATCAGCTTCTGAAGCAAAATGTGAAAAAGAATATACTCGAGATGAATAATCAACCATCCCGATTGCAATAATATCCCTATTCTCCAAGTCCCTTATATACACCCTATCAGGAGTGAACTCAACTGTTTTACCTTGACCCCACGAGTAATTTGATAAATAGAAAGGAGATTAGTGGTCACACAAAGCACATCATTGAAAGTCCCTTCCCCAATACCAATAGAACCCTTCCCACTTACCTTCATGAATGTATTGTTACCCATGAGAATGTGAGGTGAATTACAAGACTCAAAAGAAGAGAACATATCCTTCAAAGATGCCATATGATGAGATGCCCCTAAATCAAGAAGTCATCCTTGAGAATTAGAACTTGTAGAGGCCAAGAGTGCATGCTCTTTCATATTATGTAGCCCAGAAGTGGATGTTGTGTTCTCTGACTGTGATGATGATGGAGCTGTCGATTATGATGGTGAAGAAGAAGTAGAAGACACTGATGATGTCAGCTGAATGTTATTCTTTTGAAGAAGGTGTGTGAGTTCATCAATCTTCTTATTATAACATCTATGCTCATCATGTCCTAACCTTTTTCAATATGCACATTTGGACTTCTTTTTTGATGATTCCTCTTTTGAAGAGGATGAGGACTCAGGAGTGCCATGTGAAGGAGAATCTTTACCTTGCTCATTTGACTTGGTTTCCTTTTTGTGCTTCTTTCCTTTGCCACTTGAAGCCTTTGTATCATTCGCAATAAGATCTTGAGATGTTGAAGACTTCAATGTACCCATGTGCATCAACTTTTCTTGTTCCCTTGTGAATTGTGCAAGAAATTCATCAAGAGAAGGCATTTTATATGTATCACCAAGAGCATCCATTGTAGCATAGAAAGTAGAAACAAACACAGAATATGAAGAACCAAGCTTTGCAAGAATAGAAAGTATCATCTGTTCATCCTCTTTAACAACCCCACATTTTGATAACTACAATCTGATAGAGTTGAGCTTGGAGAAAAAGTCTTGAATATTGTCAAAATCTAAAGGATTAAGACCCATTAGTTAATTTTCCAACTTAAATTTCCTTAGCTTGTCTAGCTTACCAAAGAGGCTCTCTAAAGTAGTCCAAACTTCATGAGGATGTGTGCAAGACTCAACATGATATTGAAGATCTGGAGAAATGGACAGAAGAAGATTACCGAGGGCTCCATCTCTTCTATCAAACCATTTTCTTTTCTCTTTTGCTCCCTGTGGTTCTGGATCTTGACCAAAAGTGATTTGTTGCAGCTTCAACTTTAATAGTAGCAACTCCATCTGAGATTTCCACTCATGATAATTAAATGGAGTTAGAAGTACAACTTTTGGAAAATCCATGATGAGAGAAGAACAAATAATTCCTGCACAAAATTGGAAAGCAACTCCTTTGTTGTAGCTTTTGAGGTGAAAAATCGTTGCAGAATATCTTGGAGCTGAATGTCGGTTGGCTTTTTTTATTTGGAAATGAATAAGTTTTATAGAAAACTTTTTTTTTAAATCTCCAAAATCAGTTTTTTTTAAATAGAAAGCATTTTTTTAAAAAAAATCTTGCCCTCTTTTTTTTTAAAAACTAACCAAAAATAGGGAAAATAGATGCCATGCAAAAAATCCAAAGAAGTCATCTATGTGACCACTCCTAAAGCAAAGGAAAAAATAAAAAACCCCATGGGCTAAACAAAGTACCCCTAACTCAGTAAGTAGCTCGATCCAATAGCAGTCGTACCTTGAAGTGATAGGGTCGATGATCTTGACGCCGATCTTCAGAGGAATATGTCGTCGATGGAAGATTATTGACCATCGATGAAGCTATGACAAGATCCGACATGGAGTACGCTAATGAACCCTTGTCAGGTAGATGCACATGGACAGAGGGTACCAGATGGTTTCACATTAACTACCAATGGATCCCTCAAACCACCGATGCTATTGCTAGAGCCATACCCTTCCACTGTACAATGCCAATGTGACTCAATCTGCGTCACCCATACTGCCAATCTGATAGTGAAGGCTTCACCAAGTATGCCAAAAAATAGATAACCGCTGATGACAGTGATGGTTCCCGTGGATGGACCAAGAGCGTCGATGGATGCAGATACCTAGCCAAGTGGATGGTGCCCACGGCTAGATGAATATGCCGATCAAGTATGACCTTGGGATGGGAGATAGCTTTCGATGGTGATTTGATCAATAGAGGTCAATAAAGATGATGCTTGGCGTGAAGTTATAACTGGATCTCTAAAGAAGAGCCCGCCGATAGCAATAAGACTGGGTACCATGCTGATGTACCAAGAGATGGACGATGCCAATGATGTGACGCCGACGATGATGCCCTGAATATGCCGACGAACAAAGACATGTACCGGTGAGGATGCAAAGAATGTGACGGATCTGACAGACCTTATACAAACCCAGGCCGATGTACCACAAATGTAGGCTAGGCACGTCGACCAAACTCTGTGAAATACAATATGATGCCAGGATATACACAAACAAGGGTACAGAATATTCTTCCCAACAAATTTATATGAAAACCATAGCCCAAAATATTAAAAATTTGCTCCAAATTTGAAATCAAATACTATAGAAAATATTTCTCAAAAATATTTTTTTGCGAAAATGGAAAAATTGTACTGTTGAGAGGATTGTTCCAGCGAAAAAAATTTGCCTCAAAAACAAATTTTCCCACAATAAAAAAATTTACAATCAAAATTTGTCTGCGGAACCTTTTGATCTCAACCGTGAGGTTATCAAAACCCCAATCTGCACCCAGCAAAAATCTTCAAGCCAAAAATAAAACCCTCAGATCCAGGAAGGAGTCTGCAACTTTGGAAGCTTTGATACCATGTTAGAAAACCAAGAATCAGTTGCTAGACTAAAATACTTCCACGAGAGAGAGATAATGGCAAGAATGCTTGCTATATCATTATGCAAGATTGATTGATGATTTAATTGATTCAAATGTACAAGATGAGGCTTGCTTATAAAAGGAAAGCATGCACAACCCTAAACCTAACTTGAGCTACAAGTTAGCTCAATTAGATAAGGATAAGAAAATACAACCTAGCACTTAAATAAAATCCTAAGTAAACTTATGAAGATGTAATTAAATAGTTAATTACACCAACATTTCTATCCAATTCAATTTTTAACTAAACAAGAAATACTATTCCATAAATACACTGACATAAACAACTCGAGCAAATGAAAAAACAATGTAAATAATACTTTGGTTGAGAAACTTAAAACTTCAAAGCCAAGAACTATTTCAAATACAAGTTATTCTCATTTTCATCAAATAGATTGAATTGCAGCTAGCCACTTCCATTCTTAATTATCGCTAGCAAATAAATCGACATTAATGAAATATGGTGTTAAGTCTTTAGCTTGAGAACAGACAGTAACCCATAAAAGCATTCAAGGATGGTGAAGACTAGACATTAATACAAAAAATGTAGTCAGGAAAAAAAATTGCTTGTTGGATTATGGTGTTAAGTCCCTTACTATACAACAAATATTAAGTGATAAAAAATTGTTACAGAAAAAAAAGAAGTAAAATAGATAATGATCATGTAAAACATATACCAAGTTGCAAATGCCTTCTCCCCATTCATTTATATGTAATTTTCTTATTCACTATAGGTATTTCCCTCATGGTTTTGCCATTTTCTAAATTGTTTATTCAATAATAATTATTGTAGGGAGCTTTGCTAATTGAAATTTTTCATGGCTTTCTTAGTATATTTTGTATATTATGTAAATGTATATCTATGTATACACACAACAAATGAGAAAACAACACAAATAACACTTTTCTCGACAAAATTTAAACTTCAAGCCTAAGAAATACTTCAAATATGAACAATTCTCATTTTCTTCCAATAGATTGAAGTGCAACTAGGTACAAGTTTCCATTCTTAATCATGGGTAGCAGAGAAATCCACATTAACAAATTATGGTGTTAAGTATTTAACTCAACAATAGATAACAACCCATAGAAGTAGCCCATGATTGCAAAGTACCGAGTCTATGTTGTGATGAGATGAAGTCAGACAAAATTTGTATATATAGTAACTGGGTGGGTGCATGAAGATGGGTAGCCAATTTGTGGCCAATTTACTTTTTCATCCTGAAATAGTGAAAATGCAAGCGCGTTATAGCAAAACGCACTAGCATTATGGCTTGGTAATGATTGAGCCTAGGATTGGTCATTACCAAGCCATAATGCAAGTGCATTATAACACACTTGTGTTATGGTTTAAATTTCAAAAAATGTGTGCATTTTGAGTTCAAAAACTACTCATTTTTTGAAATAAAAAAAACATTTCCAAAATGCGAGCACATTATAACATGCACACGTTTTGGTCTACATTGTAATTTTTTCTTCTTTTTTTCTTGTCTCTTTCTTCTTGTTATCTTTTAGGGAGACTATATACATGAAATAAACATTTAAGTATAAGAATTCTTATACTTTAAGTTATATTTCATGTATATAGTTTCAAGATGTTTGAGAGTGGTTTCAGATCTCTAGGAGTTATAATGCAAATTCCAGTTTTTAGAAGATCTCAAAAATTTCAGACTTAGCCAAATTTCAATAATCAGCATGTCAAATTTCAGTAATCAAGAGGTCAAATTTTAGTAATCAGCAAGTTGTATCATCTTTCTCTCTCTATCTCACTCATTTTTTATCCCTTATGCTCTAGACCTCTCTCTCACACTCTCTCATTCCCTCTATACTTCTATCTATCTAACCTCTCTCTCCCTCTCCATCCCTCCTTTCCTCCTTCCCTCCTTCCCTCTCTAATTTCTCTATCTCCCCCTCTCTCTCTTCCTTCCTTCGACCCACCATCCCTCTCTACTTCACTCTATCTAACCTATCTCTCTCTACCTCTCTCTCCCTCCCTCCTCTCTCTCTTTTCCTTCATCACAACCACCTTCCCTCCCTACTT
>VDFB02032688.1:91896-103865 GCA_007258455.2 Sequoia sempervirens
ATAAGTCCTATTGTAGTGGGTTAACCTTGAGAGGCTCTGGCTTCACTTGCTTATACTCAACACCCTCCTCCTCTTGTATCATTTTCTCACCCATAGGTTCCAAATTTGCTAAGTTTTAAACCAGGGGATCATCAATTTCCATCGTCTTCTCCTTAAGAGCCTTCTCCTTGCAAAGCTCTATGGTATCCTTTACCATATCTTTTGAGGCCTGGTTCTTCATCTTGGGAATGTGCTTAGAAACCCTTCTAGGCTTCTCCTTGGCTTCCATGGTCATCACATTCTCCTGCAACCCCTCCTCCTTGTTAGAGTAATAAGTTATTATGCTTAATTAATTATATCATACTAGTTAATTAATTAAGTCACTTATTTCTTTAGTTTCTTAAGCTAAACTTAGGCACATTAATAATTGATTAATTATTAAGTGTGCACACTAGGGTTTCATTTAGGGTTTCCCTTTTAGGGTTTCTTAATCTCCTTCATAAGGATTGATCTCTTTGTAATAATTGATTCTCAATAATGCATTTTTACTTTGAGCTTTACAAAACATCTTCTTTAGTTCTGCTTATCTTTTGCATGTGATAGGTGATTGCATGCAGGTGATCTTGGTTTCTAACATGGTATTAGAGCTCCAGACCTGTAGCTACCTGTTCGTGATATGAAGATATGGCCTTTGAGTGAGTTTCTAATGCAAGGGTTTCCACAGGCATCTTTTTTGCAAGATCTAGAGGTAGCCAAATTTTTAGAGTAGTTTGAGCAGAAACGAAGGTCACCATCGCGTTCGCAGCAGCCAAAAACCCTAAAAACACCTATCGTTTCATCGATTTTGGTGCAGTTGATCTGGGAGGCAAAAAATTTCAGGGGAGGCGTCACGGCTACTCCCAACAGGATTCGAGAGCCGCGATTTTAAAATAAAGCCGTAAAATTAAAAATTGATTTTTAATTAAATTTGTCTGCTTGCCCGCGCCGACTCGCACCAACACCCGCCACCCGGGGAGGCGGCGGCCGGCGGTGGCTTCTTCTCCACCGGTACCTCCGACGCCGGGCTCCATTGGCACCATACCGGTCCCGCATCCCACGACGAAGGGGCAATCCTTTCTGCCCACGCAGGTATACCACACCCGGTAGGGGCCACGGAAGTCGGGCCGAGATCCAGCCCGTACGATGAGCCCCGACCAGGTCATATGGAGGGCCGGTTTCACCTGTATTCGACACAGTCGTGAGGAAATATTCTGGCAGATCCGTAGTTTTCTGGTAGTCAATTTTTTTTTTCAGCAGGTGGGCATTTTTTTGCCTCGACGGCCTCTAGGCCATCAATTTTAAGCTCTTGAAAGGCTAACATCAGCATGACATCAACGGTGGTATGGACCCTCTTTGCCCCTCCTAGCCCTAATTTTTCCTAAAGGAGCTATTTTTTTCTTTTGGTCATAACTTGGGCATATAGTATCAAAATCGGGCAAACAAGATATCGCCAGAAAGCTAGTTCCGAGTACTTTCCTATGGTGTAGTTTATTTTATAGGATTTTTCTATTTTACTACATTTATTGCTGTTTGAAGTCAGATTTTTATTTTATGCTTTCAAGCTCATAACTTTTTGCCACGATCTCCGATTTTCACTATCTTTGCGGCGTTGGAAAGGTATTAAGGAGCTCTATGTTGTTGTCCATGCACTTTTTCTATATCTGTCCTAGGTTGATTACTTAGTCCAGATTTGGCCAGATGGGTTGTTTGGAGATTACTTGGATGTTTTGGCAGTTGGGGGGTGCATCTTGCATCTTTGCACTTCGTTTTCAGTAATACATCATTCAATAATTGTTTATTGCTTCATAGATTCCAGGGTTGTTCCCGTTTGGAGTTTTCAAGTGTTCTAAGGCATCGGGTCTGCTGTTGCTTTTTTCATGATTCCTTGAGTCAATCAGTGACTCTCATATGGTTTCAGTAGTAGATAGAAGTATCTTTCCTTGCTTGCCAGATTTCAGTTCCAGTGTTACTCTACAAAGTTCTTCCAGTGCTTCTTTACAACATGTCATCTCATTGTAGGGGGGTTTTGTCCCACTGGGTTTTTCCTTCTCTACCTCATACTTGCATTTGTAAATGGGTACCTGATCAGGCCTAGTTGCGGGGACCCATCTTTGCTTTCATGCATCTTATTCTAGTGTTTTAGCTTCTTCCTAAGTTCATCTTAAGAGGGGGTGTTAGAGTAATAAGTTATTATACTTAATTAATTATATCATACTGGTTAATTAATTAAGTCACTTATTCCTTTAGTTGCTTAAGCTAAACTTAGGCACATTAATAATTGATTAATTATTAAGTGTGCACACTAGGGTTTCATTTAGGGTTTCCCTTTTAGGATTTCTTGATCTCCTTCATAAGGATTGATTCTCAATAATGCATTTTTACTTTGAGATTTACAGAACATCTTATCTGGTTTTGCATATCTTTTGCATGTGACAGGTGATTGCATGCAGGTGATCAGGCCTAGTTGTCGGGACCCAATTTTACTTTCATGCATTATAGTTCCTTTTCTTTCTTCTGCATTGTTTGTAGCTGCATTGTAGCTCATCTTAAGGGGGGTGTTAGAGTAAAGTAATTAATTAACTTTACTCTCCTCTTAAGAATTCACTTTATGCACATATATTAGTCATTTAATAATTAATATTAATTATTAAATGCACCCACCTTTAGGGTTAGGGTTTCCTTTAGGTTTAGATCTCCTTTTATAAGGATTGATCTCTTGTATTCATCTCTCTTGATTCATTGATGTAATAACCCTCCTATTAGCTAGTTGGACTCTTTATTTTCTATGCTTTGTTTGATACCTTGATACTATGATGGTACTGTTATTGTTTAGTTTGGTTAGTAGACTTTGTTGTTTATGCTTATACATTTGAGGACATGGTTATTGATATGATATTGTGGTTGGTGATATTAGTTTGATTTCAATAACATTGCTATGCATTAATTTAGTAAATTATGTTATGATGTGATTTGTTAGTTTAGAAATGTATTCTCATCATTTATATTATAATTGTTATAATAGATGTGATGAAAGGACAGTGTAGCATCACTCGTTCGCGAGTGCCCTACTACGCTGTAATTCCTTCTCACAATATAATTCTTTGATTATATATATGTACATGTATACGACTTTGTTTGGATGTAGGGATTGCAGGTACATAGTCTCGATTCCACCTGCTTCGGCAGGACAGGGTGAGCACCAATAACCCAACGGTATAATGTTGAAATAAAGATGACTAGGAAGTCACCCCGTTCCATGTTGTCAAACTGTTTGATTGAATGGTATTGTGCGTTCTCACAATTGTCGTTCTTTGTGGTTCATGGTTGTGTTTTGTCGTATGTTATTTATGTTGGTATCTTAGAAGTTGTGTTTGATTTAATTAAATGATGGCTATAATTGTTTATTATAATGTTTGAATTAACTTGTATGAAAATATTTAAATGTTTTATTTATTTTAAAAATTCACGTGTTTTATTAAATGTTAATTAAATATTAAATTGTGTTTTGTTATTTTAATTAAATTATCTTGTTGAGGATAATTATTAAAATAAATTATTTAAAATAAATTAACTTATGTGCTTTGCAAGTAAAGTTGTAAAAATAGAAATTAAAACAAAAAGTATTGAAGAATGGAAAAATAAATGAATAAAAGAATAGAAAAGATGAAAGGACGAATGCGAATTAAGGGTTGACTGAAAAGCTTGTTTTTAAAGAAATAATTTCTTTTATTTTAGATTTTTAGAGCTTTTAGTATGCAAAAGGAAATATCTTTTATTTATTGGAAAATTTGTGAGTTTCTACACACACAGAGGAATATTGAGACAAAAGTGCAAGAAAATAATTGTTCTTTATTGTTGAATCTTCTGAAGTTTCGGGAAAGATATTTTCATTCTTCTTCTTGAAATATTTTGGAGAGAGTTTTCTGAATAAAGGATTAGATTGGAATTCGAGCATGGTGTTCTAGAGAGGAGATTTCGAAGCAAGAACGAGAAGCTCTTCGTAGAGGCCATCGGGATCAAGCAAGCATCATCAGATTCTCAAATAAGCGCAGGACTCCAGGTTTCACTTGTTTTCTCATTCAACTTTCTGTTTTAGAGATTTTTTTTTTTATTAAATATGACTTGTGTGAGGAAAAAAAACTTTTGTTTGAATAGAAATTTACTGAAAGAGATTAAACTAGTTTTCTAAAAATTTATGGGTTGTTTCAGTTGTCAAACAAAATCTACATCTTCTGAAATGCCCAATTTGTCTATATTGATATGAAATAAAATATTTTATTTTATCTAGAACAAACTAATCTTGATTAAATAAACAATCATATATATATATATATAATTCTTTTAGATAATCAGTCTTCTATAGGAAAATGTTTATTTACATACACTTATTTATATACATGTGAGAATATATTTATTTCTGTCTTTCTGTACCTATAACTGGATTATTGCTTCATATGGAAATATATAAATTATATATATATGTATATATACACAAATTTTGTGTGTATATATATGCATATATATAATATATATATATGTATTTATATTTTGCATTAAATTTATTTGAAAATTTGAAAGTAAAAATTGAATTAATGGCCAACTGTCATTGGCGTCTGTGCCTATAAAGGATGGAGTTGTATTTTTTATAAAATAAAGATATATTTTTTTTAAGACAAAATTTTATGAAATCAAATTTTTTTAAAAATTTACTAGGGAGGGTTGAAGGGATGGCCGAAGCCGTACCCTTCTCCCCATACCCCTGCCATGGCGTACTACCACAACAGTCTTATAGACTGCTACGCACAATAGTCTTATAGACTACTGTGTGCAATAGTCTTAATGACTACTGTGTGCAACAATCAATAAGATTACTATGGGCAGTACAGAAGGCCGACGACCTGGGGATTCACATGGATAGTTTATTTATTTTATATATATGTGTGTGTGTGTGTGTGTGTGTGTGTGTTCGTGGGTTTTTCTTTTAATATCTTAATTAATTAATTTATATATATATAGTGTATTTGATTTAATATTTTAATAAATGTTTATATATATGTGGCATAAGTTTATTATTTATTATGTTGATTAAATAATTTAAATAGAAAATTAGTTTTGCCTCGTGTTGTATAGGTATGTGTGTATACAGATAGAGACAGTTATAATTTTTTTATATTTTGGAATATTAATTTGGAATGATCAACAACTTGGAGAAATTAATTTCAATTGATTGATTGAGAATTAATTAAATGTAATGGTGTAATCTCATAAAGTTAATTTTTAGTTTTCTTTTCCTTTATGGTTATTGTTAGCATAGTCAATGTGGGAACCTTGTGGTAATCGTGAAAACCTTGTCCAAAGGCATGTTTTATATCCTTTGATGTTTATACTTGTACTATTGTGATAAAAATGTTACATGTTTTTTAAGCATTAATTTTTTGAAAGGGTTGTACGAGGTTGTGGTCATTGGGATTATGAGTTATCACGAGATGAGTTTGCCTCACATGTCTTGTTTTGTGTTATATGTCTTATACTTGATGGTACAACCCTTGCCTTATTTTGGTTTCTATTAGGGGTCTTAGGGAGAGTGGCTCTTCGTGGGGGCCGGCGCCTCGAAAGGAGGAAGAGCATAGGATAACCCATGTAAGAGTAGTATAACAAGTGATAACCTAAAAATAGAATTTAGGGGGATGGGTAGTAAAACACACAAGATAATGAACATTGGATTCCTCATCTATGCATTAGGGCTATCATAGACTAATGATAGATTGAGAAGGCCATGGTCGGAAAAGTCATAACCTCGTCTCCACGAGAGGTTATTGATTCTGCATGAGCTACCTTATGGTGTTGATGCCTCAAGTAGGAGGAAGAGCTAGGAGATCCATAGATGGGTGCCAACACCTCAAGTTGGAGGAAGGGCCAGGATATGCCATGAGAGCCATGCGATGACACTCTCCACTAGACACCCATTTGCCTTGTTGCTCATTGCCTCTGGAAATGTATTTTGGATATTGTATCAGTTCTTTTGGAATTGTATTATATTCATTGTTTGAGTTTCATTTATAGATTTTTTATGAATGTTCTTTCGTTACTTGGTCACTGGTTATTACCTTGCTTGGATGTGATGAGGATTATTACTTTAAGTTATTATGTTGACTCGTGAATGTTGTTGGTTATGTCATTGTAATCCTTGATGTAATTGAGTTTTGTACTATATTGTTCTGTTGGATTCATTTGGAATTCATGGTCGTGATCTATTCCTTGTCATCTCTGAGCACGGGGGGTGAGTTATTTATAACTCACATGGTTGGGTGGAACATGCTCCGCACCCGTTGGGTTCCCCTTTAGCATTCTTTGTTCGCAACATTCCTTCAGTTGGAGTTTGTTCTAGTGGATCATTTGTAATTATGATATTATTGTACTTTGTATCATCCCACATGTATGGGAGATTTATTGTAACTCATTATTGAGAACATGTAATCTTATGTTTATACGATGATGTAATAGTTAGTATCCTTTGTAACATTATTGTAAATGATTCTATATGATTGTAATATGGGATGTAGTGATACTTTCACTCTTGGTTTATGGATGTACTTTTATTAATGATTATTGTAATATAATTGGTTAAGTTGTTTAATAATTATCTTTTACTTTTGTTTTAGTTGTGTTGTGATGTGACCTCGCGTGCCCCAGAGAATGTAACGTTAAGTTGTTAATGTGCAATGTAAATGTAATTAATGTTTGAATGCATGTTTACTTTATGTTATTTAAAAAAAATTGTTTACAATGTTTGTTCTTTGGAGTTTTCATGACAGGCGTTACAACTTGGTATCAGAGCCAAGGTTTGCAAACACTGGGGTCTCTAGGTAGTTAAGTCCATTAGGCAACCTTGCGTTTGAATCTTGAGCTCACTTGTACCTTTATCTTGTTGCACAAAATTATGCCTTAAGGTAGAGGAAGTGGTCGAGCAAGAGGTTGTGGTGTCAGTCGAAGAGCAAACCGGCGAAGTCCCTTAGTTCCCAGTTCCCATGGCTTGGAGCATGAGGAACACCAGAGCCTTCACAGTAATCTGTCAGGTGGTCAGAACCCAAGGCAACCTAGATTAGATGGTCAGTTATAGCATATCCTTGGAGAGATTCTGGATCGTTTGGGGCCCAGGCCAGAGGAGGAGTCATAGATTGATAGAGAAAGAGAAAGGTCACCGAGACGGAGAGAGATGACTTCTGATCAGAATGCAGTTATGGCAGGCCATATGAGGGATTTGATGAGAGCTCACCCACTGACATTTGATGGTTCAGGAGGAGGACTATAAGCTGAAACTTGGCTAATTGACTTAGATTGTTGCTTTTCCACGCACCCCTATGGTAGCAATACCAAGGCTCGGTGTGCGGTTATGCATCTACGAGGTTTTGCGTCTACTTGGTGGCATCTTGAGGAAAAAAATTACACCTTGATATCAGTTTGGTCACTTGGGAATTATTCCTGGATAGGCTCAGGGCTCGTTTCCTCTCAAACCATTGGAGGTAGTGCAGGGCTAACGAGTTTCATGATCTCAAGCAGTTAACTATGTTAGTGGAGCAGTATGAGCAGCACTTCTACAAGTTGAAGTAGTATGCAGGGATTAGCCACAATGAAGGAATATTAGTACAACATTTTCTCCACGGCCTAAATGCCTGCATCAGTGGTGGAGTGTGAGTCTTCGAGCCGAAGATGATGGAAATGGTAGTTGAGAAGGCTCGCTTGGTGGAAGAGAATTTGGCCATGGCCTTGGGTGGTCACATTGGAGTGCAGATTGGTAGTGCACCGACATCTAGTCAGTCACAGTGAGCAGGATCTTCCAGAAATAGGTTTCAAACCTCGAAAGGGGGTCATCAGCAGCAGCAGCCTCAATAGCAGCAGTCAAAATAGAAGAACTTCTAATAGGGTGGCAACTCTTAGTTTCGTAAGGATCCGAATAGGAACTGAGTTTGGCAGGAATGTTTTGTACAACCTGCACCTAGCTTTTAGTCAGCACCGAGTCGAGGGAGCTTCCAATAGTCAAATGCTCCATCAGGGGGAAGAGGTTTTGGCAGAGGTACTGGGTGTTACTCATGCAGACAACAGGGCATATCACTAGATTGTGTCCTCAGAAGAACACTTCAGGTTTTAATCAGAGGCCAGTTGGATCAGAGTTGACAATAGGTGATGCAAGGAGATCTCATCGGGTATTTGCTACAGTGGATAATTGGTAGGCGGATCACCAGAGCACCGTCATTGAGACTTTAGGTGTGTTACATGATTCTAGCATTTCTATACTCTTTGATTCTAGTGCATCTGATTCTTTTATATCTCCTTTAGTGGTTGAGTGATGTGGACTAGTGGCAACTAATCAAGGTGTAAAATGGCAAGTTGAATTGGCTTTAGGGTCAAAGGTTGTTGTAGAGAAGCTTGCGTAGGATTTTAGTTTGAGTATAGGGGCTTTGTCAACTAAAGTAAATCTCAGAATCCTACCACTCGGCTCATATGATGTCGTCTTGGGCATGGATTGGTTGAGTGCACACCATGCTATAATTGATTGTCGTCGTAAAGCAATGCGGTGCTTTGATGATTCTGGAAAGGAGGTGGAGATCGTGGGTGTTGAAAGACCCATTTCATTGCGAATGATCTTTGCCATGTAGCTCAAAAGGTACTTCTGACAGGGTTGTCAGCTCTTTGCAGTATCTATGAGTGACTTGGAATCAGAGCAAAGTTGAGGGGTGTCATTGGATTAGTACCCTCTCCTTAAGGAGTTTTCTGACGTGTTTCCAAAATAGATACCTAGTATGCCACCAAAGTGAGATATAAACTTCAGGATTGATCTGGTCCCTGGAGCTGAGCCAATATCTCGAGCTCAGTATCAGATGACAATGCAGGAAC
Source organism: Sequoia sempervirens (assembly GCA_007258455.2). Classification (NCBI taxonomy): domain Eukaryota; kingdom Viridiplantae; phylum Streptophyta; class Pinopsida; order Cupressales; family Cupressaceae; genus Sequoia; species Sequoia sempervirens. The sequence continues at coordinate 100,810 of VDFB02032688.1, forward strand.
TTTAGGAACTCTGTCTGTAGTTGGAAGAATTGTTGGCTAAGGGCTTTATCTGCCCAAGTGTTTCTCCTTGGGGAGCACCTGTGATATTCGTGAAGAAGAAGGATGGTTCTCTTCACTTGTGTATTGATTATAGATAGTTGAACAAGGTAACAATGAAGAACTGATATCCTTTACCCAGAATTGATGATCTTTTTGATCAGATAAAAGGGGCAAAGGTGTTCTCTAAGATTGATCTCAAATCGGGTTATCATCAGTTCAGGATTGCAGATGCAGATATTCACAAAACAACATTTCGTACTCAATACAGACATTACGAGTTCACTGTGATGTTGTTTAGGTTGAAAAATGTACCTTCAGTCTTTATGAGCTTAATGAACAGAGTGTTCCAGACATACTTGGATAGATTCATCCTTGTGTTTCTTGATGACATTTTGATTTATTCTAGGTCTATGGGGGAACATGAGGAACATCTAAAGTAGGTGTTGAAGTGCTTAAGGGACAATCAGTTGTTTGCCAACTTGGAAAAGTGTGACTTTTATAAGATTGAAGTTTAGTATTTGGGCCATGTGATTTCAAGTGATGGAATTTCAATTGATCTTGTAAAAATTCAGGCCATTGTGGATTGGCCCGCACCCATAAATGTCTTTAAAATTCGTAGCTTCATGGGACTTGCAGGATATTATAGGCAGTTTGTCCAAGGCTTTTCTAGGATGGCACATCCTATCACCTCTTTACAGAGGAGGGGAAAGAAGTTTCTTTGGTTCGATCAATGTCAGTTAGCTTTCCAGACTATGAAGGACAAGCTCACTAGTGCTCCAATCTTAGCAGTACCAGATTCGACAGGTGATTTTGTTGTGTGTACTGATGCTTCTTTGGAAGGCTTAGGGGCCGTGTTGATGCAGGAAGGGCATGTGATTGCTTATGAATCACGAAAACTGAAGGATCACGAACTTAATTACCCCACTCATGATTTGGAGTTAGCCGTAGTTGTTCATGCCTTGGTAAGATGGCGACACTTTCTCCTAGGGCATTAGTTTGAGTTGCATATAGATCATCGTATTCTACAATACATCTTTACGCAGTCGAACCTGAATGCAAGGTAGAGAAGGTGGATGGAATTCTTGTGCGAGTATGATTTTGAAGTAAAGTATATTCAGGGCAAGAAGAATGTGGTGGCAGATGCATTGAGCAGACGCAAGCATGAGATTTCTACTGTGGCTCTGGAGGTTGATTTGAGGAGTCAGATCCTCTCAGCTTTTTCTTCTGATGATTGGTATCAAGCGGTGAAATCAGAGATTGAGTCGGGCAGAGCGTTGGAAGGAAAATTTGCTAGATACTTTTTGGACTCAAATGGTGTTTTGCATTATGTAGGACGAATGTATGTACCTCCTGTAGAGGGTCTTCACACCCTAATCTTGACAATAGGTAGAGGTGTAGAAGTCTCAACACTAGTATCATGAACAAATGGAAGAACACATAAGTTCAAGTGACCAAACTTCACCTCAGATACTGCATGCTCTCTTGTAGAAAGAGAGGAAAAATCAGACAGTGGAGATGGTGGACCAAAGTGTGTGAATGCATACAAATGGGAAGAATGATCAACTATCCCTATTGTAACAATGTTGCCAGTCTGAATGTCTCTTATGTGCACTGAATCAGGTGTGAACTCAACTGTTTTCCCTGTCCCACTGTGAGCAATTTGATAGATGGAGAGAAGGTTAGTGGACAAAGATGGAACACATAGTACATCATTGAATGTACCATCATCAATGTTGATAGAACCTTTCCCACATACAGTCATATAAGTGTTATTACCCAGCAATATGTGTGGTGAGGATGTAGCCTTGAAAGATGAGAACATGTTCTGAGAAGATGCCATATGGTGTGAAGCACCTGAATCTAGTAGCCATCTAGATGAATGTGAACTGGTGGTTGCAAATAATGCATGACCCTTATGTGGGGCCTGTTCATTTGTCTGGAATGAAGATGATGAAGAAGAAGAAGACCTACCAGATGTAGATGAAGAAGAGTGATGAATATTGTTCCTCTCAAGAAGAGCTGTCAAATCTGAAATCTGTTTTGCATATGCATCTATCTTCTTCTCATAACACTTGGACTCATCATGTCCTGGCTTAGTACAATAAGCACACTTAGGTCTGTCTTTCTTTGATGATTCCCCCTTAGGAGAAGGTGAATCAGAGGTGTGCTGTGAACTAGAATCTGTCCAATGCTCTGTGGTCTTTGGTTTTTGTTTCTACTTCTTCTTCCCCTAAGATGACTGTGCTACCAATGCTTGGTGTTGTGATCTTGTGAGAGCATCCAACTGTGATATCTTAGCTTGCTCTCGTGTCAATCGATCACAAAACACCTCAAATGTAGGCATGGTAAAGCAATTTCCCAATGCATCCATGGTGGAATAGAATGTCAAAGAGAAGATCTGAAATGGACCTGAAGCTTGGAGAGGATCAGGAAGATGCACTCTGTATCAGTCTTAATCTTGCCACAACCCTACAAGATAGATCCCTACTGTTTGAACTTCATAAAAAAGTCCTCAATGAAAGGAAACAAATTAGGTACCAAGGAATTCAACTTGGCCTAAAGCTGCAATGCTCTAAACTCATTGACAGTGCCAAAAAGTCGATCAAACTTGCTCCAAATGGCTCTAGGTGTGAGACACCCTTCAAGATGAAACATGAGGCTATCTAAAATGTGCAAAGCCATCAATCCCATAGCCTAATCCATATTGTTCCTGTGCTGCATAACCTTAAATGGCCGAGTCAACTGAGGCTGAACCTCATCCAAATAGGACCATAACCCTCAAGACTGGAGAAGTGTCATCATGCAACCCTTTCGAGTGTGATAATTATGCGGTGTGAGAGGTTCAATAGATCTATCGACCATCTTGTGAACTGTGCCTCAACTGCTCTGAATTTTTATTATTATTATTTAGTGGTCTTTCAGAACTAGACAAAATATGAAAAAGGGGTTTTTTTGTTTCGGTGTTTATAGATTTTGGTTTTCTGATGTAAATGATAGAAAGCAAGAAAAAACACCCC
>VDFB02032688.1:103965-133368 GCA_007258455.2 Sequoia sempervirens
ACCACTTATGCCCCCTTTTTGGGAACCATCTTTATGAACTTACCCAACTATGTATCATTATATTGAGTGGAATTGTACACACATATATATAGATGTATATATATAGATAGATAGATATACATACATATACATACACACATACATATGAATGTTTACATGCATATCTATACACGTAGAATGCGTTTATGGATAGTAGATATATATGTCTATATGCATTTTATATGTATATCTATATTATTCATGATACACATGCACATTGATGTATATATAAATAATATGTAGACATATACATAATTAGGAGTTTGTCTATGCAAGCCATTTTTATTTTTTTTAAATTAGAAAGGAAGGACATTAACCCATAAAATGTAAGAGTGTAAAACAACTATAAAATAGTAGTGTAAAATACATACAAATTGACAATTGCAAATCGTTGAACAAATATAGATTCAATGGTTTTAGACTTGGACAATGTCCAATTACTCAAACTTAGTTTACATTCTCATTTAACAAATTCAAAGGCAATTGCAATGCATGTGTAGAGAGAATGCATACAACAAGAAACAATAGACATTAGCCAATAAAATATAGAGGAGTGGGAAAACTATCAAACAACACTATAAAAGTCATGTGAAGTTAGAAATGCCTTGTTTTACAGTCGCCCTGCAATAGACATAGATTTAATGATTTTTACATCCAAACATTTTCCAATTACTTGGACCTAATTTTCATTTTCATTTAATAAATTCAAGTGTAGTAGCATTGCACATGCCTGTAGGGGAAATATTAATTCCATTCTTGATCATGAACAATACATTATCATGTGAAGTCTTCATGGAGAAGAATGCATGCCAAGACATGAGTATATCAACAAACCCATCAAATATTTCCAATGTCAAAGCTCACTAGAATAATTATTATTATTAAAACAAATCAAGAGAATGGGAAAAACAAGAGGAAAATACCATCGGCCAAAATAAAAATGAATTCAAATGAACTTTGTATGAACACTTGTATTAATAAAGTGTTTGTATCAAACCCATGATAAATATGCTCATGTAAGTAACATGTATGAGAAATATGATATTTGATAGATTACAATGAATAATGTAATGTATAATTTATGGGAATCCAAATAGTTTTATGTACATAGAATCAATCAACTTGTTGTATGTAGAAATGATAACTTCATTGTGGTTATAGGTGCATGAATATCAACTGGTACCAACTGAGCCTCCTTATCAAACTTTACTGATATAGGTAACTGCATAGAGAGATTAAAAGGAGCAATTGCATTACGCAAATAATAGTTGAAAGCATAAAACATGTAAATATTAGAAAGATAAGTTGTTTAATATAGAAGAAATCCAAAATGAATAAATTGTTACAAATGTCCTTTTGAGTGCTTTTGAGGGGGCAGCAAGGATAGGAGCTTGATACCTAAATTAATTGATGTGGAGTGTGCTTGAGTCCATCAAATGCTTTGTTAGTTGTTGATAGCAAAGAAGTAAACATTGATGAATTATGGTGTTAATTCTACAGCTGAAGAGGAGCTAATGAATTGTAAAGGTAGTCAAAGAGGGAAGAGAAAGGGAAAAATAGAGCACAACAGTGTAAATGATGTTAAAAGTTACAAATGAATTGTTTCTTGTTTCGAATATGATAGAAATAACCCCTAGTAGGAGACACATTTTTGATATTTATCAGTTTTCTTGAGCAAATGAAAAAACAATGCAAAAAAAAAAACTTACAAATCGCTTGTTTTTGGCTTTGAATATGATATGTATAAACCTTCTCAATAGACATGGATTTTGTACACATATCAAATTACAATCAGCTCTTTCTTTGTTTCGAAAATGGACGACATAGATCCTTTCAACAAACAAAGATGTATGTCTCATCAAACAATCCGAGCAAGTGAGTAAACAACAACCAAATGATTATGCAACAACTTTTTTCCAAGTTTCCCTGTCTGAGAGCTAGTGTAAGGAAATGAATAAACACTGCAAGTCATTGAAGTTTATAGCAGAAGTCATTAACAAGAGTTGTATTCCAGTCTATTGATAATAAACAAAATTAGCACACTATATATGTATAAGCTTGTTATTAGAATGCTATGCATGCACAAAAAGAGCAAGTGTGAGAGGACAACCATATCAAAGCCCTTTAATAGACACAAAATTAATAATTTTATACCCAGATATTTTCCAACAACTTAGACCTGATTTTCATTTTCATTTTATAAATTGAAATGCAGTTGCAATGCATACGTCAGGAGAAAATATTTCTTTTATTCTTAATGATAAAATTTTCAAATCTTTCAAATATCTTTGTTTAGTATTTTTATTCCCTACCTTTATAACGTGGGGAACTAATGTTATTTCCTCAATCTTGCATATTAAAATCATGTGTGGGGAATGGTGCAAGAAAAAAAAAGATATGGTTTTGGTGATGTTCTACGAAATATTTAGAAAAAGTGATTTTTTTTATTCTTGCAATTTTGTGATTGGTAGGTGTAATTTTCCTCGTGGTTTTGGCAATTTCTATTTTTTTTTTAATAATAATAATTATTGTAGGGAGCTTTTCTATTGGAAATATTTCATGAGTTTGTTTGTATAGCTATGTCTTGGCATGGACTCTTCCTAGGGATGTGTGGTGCCTTGAGCAATACATTTGCATTTACTATTTGTGTTCTCATTTATTGTGAGCAAATTGAAGTGCACCCGTCATTACTGGGTTATGGTGTGAAGTTTTAAGTATGTTGAGCAAAGTGATATTTGCATTGTTTGTTCAATTTCTCAGGTTGTTCGATGAGGCTGAAATTTGTGTCTATTGGGAAAGTTTTCATCTACGGTGTTGGAAGCAAGAATGGTGGCATTTGTAAGTTACTCTATCTTTTACACTTTGATTTTTTCATTTGTCTATTGCCTAATACAAATGTGTAAAAAACTACAAAATGACACTGTAAAAGGCATATGAGCTTACAAACTCCTTGTCTTTCACTCCCAATACAATAGACATAGACCCTTTGAATAGACACAAACTTAATCATTTTACACCCAGACATTTTCCAATTAGTTAGACCTAATTTTCATTTTCGTCAAATAAATTCAAGTGCACTTGCAGTGCATGCATAATATTACTTTCATTCTTAATCATGACAAGCACATTATCGTGCTAAGTCCCTCACTGATTTTGGAATTGAAAATGAAGTGTTTGTAAGTTCTTATATCTTTTATAGTGTCGTTTTATAGTTTTTTGCATCTCTGCATTTTTGGTCAATTTCTACTGTGTGCACTCATGCATTGCAACTGCACTTGAATTTATTAAACAACAATAAAAATTAGGTCCAAGTAATTGGAAAATATCTGGGTATAAAATCATTGTATCCATGTGTACATATGTATATATAACGTGTATTTATATGCCCGTATTTTTGTGTATATATCTTTGTATATGTGCATATGTGTATGTATGTTTGTATGCATATATATATATATATATATGTGCATGTAACTATGCGTATATATATGTATATATGCTTCTATGTTTGTATATATGCATATGTATATATGTGTATGTATGCATTTCCATGTAGCTATGTGTACATATATATGTAAATAGTGTATATATGTGTCTATATGTTTGTGCATGCACTCTACATTTTGCATATACCTAGGTCTGATTTTATGGGTTAATGCTTTATGTTTGTACAAATGCATTGCAATTGTGCTTGAATTTATTAAATAACAATGAAAATTAGGTCTAGGTAATTAGAAAATATATGGGTATAGAGTCATTGTATCTATATGTACATATATATCTATACATATGTATATGTATGCCTATATATTTGTGTGTGTATATATATATATGTGTGTGTGTGTGTGTATTCATGTAACTATTTGTACATATATATGTGTATACATATGTATATATATGCCTCTATGTTTGTATATGTGTATATGCATAATATATATATATATATGTATTCGCATGTACCTATGTACATACATATATATGTATATATATGTTTATGTGTGTGCTCTGCATTTTGCACATACCTAGGTATGATTTTCATTTATTGTGGGTGTATAGATTCAAGAATGGTTGCCATAAATGGATTGTGGTGTTGATTTTCGCTTTTTATAAATAATGCCCACAACATCAATAAAACCATATCTTTATTTGCTTGGCACCATTCTTGGAGTACATATAACAAAGTTGCAAAAAATAGAGATTCATCATCCATAAGAACACTGATTAATAGGGAACAACATAGATTAAACCATTGCCAAACTATACATAACAATTCAGACAGTGAAATATGTGCCTATTGAGAGGGTTTATTTCTATTGTATTAGAAGCAAAAAACAAGGTATTTGTAAGTTCCTATATCTTTTACATTTTCGTTCTATAGGTTTTTACATCTCTTCATTTTATGGGTTAATATTTATTGTTTCTTTATGTTTGCACCCTGTGGGTTATTCTCTACTCTTCCCTACCTTTGAATTCTTTTATGGATCAATCTCTCTTCTTGACAAGAAGACTTAACACCATGATTCATTAATGTCATCTTTTGTGTTGAGCATGATAAAGAGATGTATCAAATGAGATTGAAAATTAGCTCTAATTAATTGCAAAATGTCTAGATATAAAATCCTTAAAGTTGTGTTTGTTGAAAGGATTTATGTCTATTGTATGGGGAGAGAAAGACAAAGAATTTGTAAGCTTGTATGTCTTTTAAAACATTTATCTATAGTTTTTTTACATTCTTCCATTCTATGGCTTAATGTGTATTGTTTGTTGTTGTTTGCATTTTGTGTGTTAATGTCTATTCTTCACTATCCTTGTCTTTTTTTCATTTCCTGGACTCTATTCTTGAGTTGTAGATGGAATTAATCAATCCCTCCACCAAGTTTTAAGATTGTTGAGAAAAAAATTACTAGCATTTCCTAATCATCTTGACAAATTATTCCTTGACAATAAAACTTATCAAAAAAAGCAAACATTTGCAATCTCACATATCTTTTACATTGTCTTTTTTGTGTTATCCAATCATTTGCTCAAATTGTTTGATGAGAGTGAAATCTATTTCCATTGTTAATCATGACCAGCACATTATCCTATTCATTATTTAAGTAAACAAGAAAGACTAACCCATAAACACACTAAGAGGAAAAATCTAAGCAAATGAAGAAACAATGCAAGCACTCAAAAATAGGAAACAATGGAAATTAGCCCATAAAATACAAAAATGCAAAAAGCTATGCAAAAAAAGATATAAGAACTTACTACTGGCTTGTTCTTTGCTTTCAATATGATAGGCATTAACTATTCCAATAGACAGATATTTTATGTTTATAATTATTTAATTCATTTTTGCAATGGTCTACTTTTTGTTGTTGCTTATCATTCAGTTCGCTTATCGATTCATCAAACACTTTGTAATTTTTTCATTAGCTTTGGATATTTTTCTCATTGTTTTGTATTTACTGAATCCAAATTAATTGTCTACAAATTGAGTAGCAATACATATTGAATAATGTCTAGTTGTTGAAGATATGTCTGGTTTGTGATGGATATTTCAATGAATTTACATGGGGCATATGATCTAAACAAATGAATAAACAATGCAACTAATAGTTTGCCTGAAAATTTTAAAACTTCACATCATAAGCTACTAATGGCATGTGCATGTCAATCTAGTTACAAGCCCCAATACATTCTTCTAGCAGCCAATACCCAACAAAAAAATGCTAGTGCACAAACCAATAGACATTAGTGCACATAAAACACTATACAAAATCAAGACCAATGTAAGCAACTTCCAATGAGAAAATTACAAAAAAAAATGCCAAAGTTTTCTATGCAAAAAATAATCCCACAAAATATAGCAAAAGCCTCATCTTTGCATGGCAGGATTTGATAGGCTTATGCTTTCCTAATGTTTTTGTTCCTAAACACATGTTCAATCCAAATGTTTTGGTTGATAAGCGACATTGTTCATAATAGTTGACCATTGGAAATTGGAATGCATTCCTATATAGATTTTCTATTTATGATTAGGATTGATAGGTGCCTTGTTTTTTTTTCAAGTGGCAATTGCAACTCAAACCATTTGCGATGTATATGAGTATATATAAGATCAAGTTCATGTTGTGCTATGTTGCACACTTGCAAGTTCAACCTATTCTTTAGTTGTATTATATATTAACACAACCTATTCTTCTTGCAAGAGGATTTTTTGGTTGGATATAAAAATTGTACTAGATTACAATTATATTTTTCTTGTGTTGTTGTTTGTAGCTATATTATTTTTGCACTGTAGGCTTGTCTTGCTTTGTGCTTTATCCCCTATTATTATGTTATGCTTCTATATTATTGGAGTGTCAATCAAGAAACATATTTTAGTTTGTATTTGCATATTTCAATGAATATTTCACTTTTATTTATATTTATACATAAAAGCATTTGATCATTTGCTTCCAACCATTGGTCATAGATTTTTTTCACAACAAAAATCAACTACAAACAAAAAAAACTTTAGCAAGGTGCCATCTCTTTTGTCCTCTGACATGTATTTTGTCAATATGGTCACATTTTTTTTGTTAAAAGAACCAAGCTATTACAAGAGCCAATTATGGTGGGAACTTATAAAGCAACTGCAAATGCATCTCTGACACAATTGATGGAGCTCTGCATTTTGCACATTGTTTTCAATAGGAATTATTTGATTGAAAGCTTGGCAATTGGTTGCTTGACAAAATACATGTTTTCCTTAATTGCCATTATGCATTTTAGCAACCACACAATGGCTTCATGGATCATTACTTAAATTCTCTTCATATTCATTGTCGTATAGCTTGAAGGCTTTGCAATTTTGGCTTGCACTCGACAATGCTAATTAGTTTGCATAATTTGGTTGACTAGAACTATGTATCTACGAAGAACAAGGTATCTAGTGCAAAAATCAAAACTAGTCAAGAAACTAGGCTTTCAGATGACACAACTTTCCTAAAATGGATAGCATATTGACTAAACATTGCAATATGCATTTGTGCTTTAGTAGAAAGAACAAAGTAGTTGCATTTGAAGAATGTTGCATGTAATACTTCCATATCAATTCCTTTGCACAACAAAGCTGCTACTGATCGCCACTATAAAATTGCACTAGGAAAATCCATCTACACTTGCATACAAACATTACATAGTAGATATTTTGTTTGGAAGTTTGTATGATGAATTCGAAAACAAAAATAATAACTATATTAGAATGCTTTGATTGACATTGCCATGCAAAAAAAATATTGTGACAATGAATGAAGGCATTGCCAACAAACTTGAACTTTGCAATAGTGTCAACAAATTCTACTTGACCACTCTCCTTTACCATTTTGAGTTTTTTTTCCAAGCTTTGGTTTTTTACCCAGGAAACTATTGACAAAATCAGGTCTCATCAGCCACACTATGTTGAAAAGCTCTTGGATGTTATTCTAGAAAAGAGTCCTTGCAAGTATAATGCATCATTTTTAATTAAGCCCTTTCCAAGAATTCCATATCTTTGATCGAATACTTGGAGAAAAATTGCTCTTCCAGAGCACAACTCCATCTGTACTTGATGAAGTCTGTCAAGCTTGAACTAGTGGGTGAATGATGTGGAGTTTATGCAAAAGCATTCATTCAAAACTGCACATTATATTGTCATGAACTCTTTTCTAGAGAAAATCCAAAGTGCTTTTCAACATGTCATATTTGACAAGACCAAATTTTCTCAACTCCTGCCTGGGAAAAAAACTTGAAGTTATACTAAACATTTGCTAAAGTTATGGCTATGAACAGTAGCTACAAACTTGCAGAGTCCTTCATGGATGGAATTGGAGATAAAATTCATGATGCAAAGGACATTGGAAAAGTCTAATTTGTTGATACTTTTGCAAAGCTCATGTTAATTGCTCATGCTTGTGTTCATTGTTATGATGAGAAGGTTCTTAATAGCCTTCCTACAGTAAAGTGTTTTACTGTAATTTTGAGACCATCTTCTATACAGTAGACTGTTTATCAACATGGCCTTCTCTACTTTGCTTTATCACACGTGGGAGACATTGATTCACTATGTTTGATGCAAAATCTCCAAGAATAAAACTTCAGAGTGCAAAAAAAGTAAAAAAGCAAAATGCAATGCCTTATGGATTTTGCACACTACAAACAAGAACACACCCCTTTACTTTCGTGTGCAAAAATTTTTGTCATAAACATAAACTATAAACTAGTATCATGGTATGCTTCAAGCTATTGTCCTTTGCTCGCAACAAGCCAAACATAATCTGTTCAACTGCATTGGCTTTGTATATGGAACATAGAATTGCTATACTGCATCATACTTTCATGCCTTTGCAACTACTTGGAGAATAACCGCTATAATGCAAACAAAACAAAATTCTAGAACAAAATATCTAGAATCAATAACCATTGTGCTATTGTATATAGATATTACTATGCACACCTTCAAATTGTATTTGATATCAAAACCAAATTTTCATGATCTACCTAGTTATATACAAATTTCTATTATCTCATTGTCACCTAATCCAAATTGCATATTTCCTACGAGACTTTAACATTGACATATTAGAATCCATAAGGACAGAAGCAATTCTTTTCATTTCGCAGTTGTATCATCTCAATGAGCAAAGGCATAAGTGATTAACTTGAACTTTGCAACAGTGTCATCAAATTCTACTTTCCCACTCTGCTTACCATATTAATTTTTTTCTCATGCTTCAATTTTTAACCCAAGCAACAAGTGACACAATTAGGCCTCATCAACTACAGTGTCTTGAAAAGCTCTTTGAAGTTATTCTAGAAAAGAATTCGTGACAGTGTAATGTACCACTTTGAATTAGGCACTTTGCATGAATTCCATATCTTTGATTGGATACTTGGAGGGAAAGTTGCTTTTGGAGAGCACAAGCCAACACATTCTTGGTCAAGATCAATGAGTGCAATATAGCAGATCAATGATATGGAGTTTATGAAAAAGTGTTAATTCAAATATGCACATTATATTCTGAAGAAAAAAAAATTCAAAGTAAATTCAAAGTGCTTTTCAACATATCATACCTGGTGAGACCAAAATTTTCCAACTATTTCCTAGGTAAAAATTTGAAACCATTTGAAAACTGATGAAGTTATGGCTATGAGCAGTAACTATGAGTTGGGGAAGTTTTGCATGGATGGAATTTGGAATAGAATTCACAATGAGAAGGACAATGGAAAAGTAAAATTAGATGAAACCTTTGCAAAGTTTATGTTAGTGGCTAATGCTTTTGCTCACTCTTGGTTAAAAGCACAAAGTTGTGTCACACTTTTAGCCAACTTATCAGTACAACTAAATTTAACTATTTCTAACTAAAAATAATTTTTGGTCAAACATATGATCTAGTAAGATTCATTCTAGCTAAGTTAGATACTTCCACAACTTTTTCAACTAAAATTGTTGGCTAAAAATATATTGAGCACCACTTTGAGTCCAATTTACCAAAAAAATAAAATTATTTGAAAAACTTGAAGTTTCAATAACTCCTACTAATGTAAATAACATTTTTTAAAAATATAAAAAGTACCTTTTTGTAGATTCATGAGTCTATTTTTCAAAAAAGTCTATTTTCAAAAATGTATTGATTTTAATAGTTTAATTATTATTTATATTTATATTTTATTTTTACTAAAAGTAGGTTATCAACACAAAATATTAGGTTGATTACCATGCCAAAGAAAAATACTAAAACTTATTATTTTTATTTTTTAAATATGATGCACTAGATAAAAGAATCTATTTCAAGATGGTATAATTTTTTTTCCATTTTAGATAAATATTTAATATGAAAGTTTACATCTGGTGGAAACAACTGTTTTTTGATTCGCACACATTTTAATATTTATTTAAAAATATATGTTTATCAAAATTGAAAAAAATATATCCATGCACTAAAGTTTCAAGTTATAAATACAAACAAAAAATTTGAAAGAAAAAAAAAATTACTATAAAAAGTTTGACGTCACATGCAACTTCATTTTTCAACATTTTATCAACAACTAAATTATAGTGTTAGATTATTAAAAACTAGTTTAAAATGATTTTTTAATTTTTTTTTAAAATACAAACATAAAATATACTAAAAAATACATATTTTACTAGTTTACATCATTTCAAAATACAAAGCATATATGCCACTTTTTAGTGATTCAAGTTTAAAAGTTGGATTAGTGTTAGCCATTTCCTTTACAAAGTGTGACACGACTTTGTGCTTTTATCCTCTTATGACGAAATAATTTTAAACAATCTTCCTACAATAAAGGGTTTTATTCACACTTTGAACCCATCTCTTATACAATAGACTATCTAACAACAGGACTTGTCTACATTGCTTTGTCACATGTAGGTTTAGAAATGCAAAAAACTAGCATGCAATTTCAGTGAGTATAAAAGCATTGTTGGGTCAATTGTTGTTCATATAGTCTATGTCTCTAATAAGAATTATTACTATTCCATTATACTGCTTATCCACATCTTCACTTTGTTATTCTTTTAAGACAATAGTATCTACCATATTTTGGGACATATCTTGCATAGCTATCCTATTGTAAATCAGTTCACAGTCTTTCTTGAGCAAGTATGCTACTATGCAAACATCACTAAAGCATTATGTACATAGCATAGATTTCTTTATTGGAACCAAATTGAAAAATCAAAATTGTTATGCATCACTAAACTAGGTTGTAACTAAATCATATGATATTTTTTTCCTACATTTGAAGTTTCTAAATTGCTCCTTGCAGATTACAAATTTGTTGCAATTTCATCCAATATATATCTTAGCAGTTCCCAACATGCACCATAGCATCTATAACATCTACAAATAGGTAGATACCTAACATTTGACATCAGCAAACTCAAAAAACATATGAGATCTTAATAATTTGTTTTCCCTCTTTGTTTTAAGACATGCTTGAAATAAATATCTCATTACATATGCTTGCTAGAACAATTAGAAAACGTAGACTACATTTACTACACAATAGAAAATGGATTAGTCGCTTGACAAATAGGATGAAAAGATGCAAGTACAATATCCTACCTATTTCACACATTGGTTTACTCTTCATATGTTTAATTATCAATCTACTTCATCTCATTGTTCAATCTACAATGTACAGATTGGAAACAGATACCACAGAGCCATCAAGCATTATCCACATATGCACAAAACAATCAGCTTTACTATTCGAGGGAAATGATATGGTCATTTACGGTTTTTCTATGACCACAATTCCTAGAAAACCAACAAAAGCAACAATCATGCATGTCCATTTAGTTGACAACCATAGTCAAATGACAATAACTATAAACAACAACAATAAACTATTTGACACATTGAACTGCCATTGTTATCACCTCATCAAAGTGTCTTTTATACAATTTTTTTCATTGGGAAAAAAACATAATATGAAAGAGGCAATGTTGATTATCCCCTTCTTCTAACTGCTAAAAGCATCGTTGAGCACATTGAAAAATTCATTTGTAAGTTCCCAAACCTTTTATGGTGTCAATTTTTGCATAGTTTATTCGCTTATTCAAATTGTTTCATAACAATGAAATTTGTGTCTTGTAACAAGATTTATGTCTACATGTTGATAGCAAAAAAAAAATCAATTGTAGCTTAGTATATAATTTCTATTTTTATGTTATAGTACTTTGGAACTTTGCAATTTATGTATTAATGTCTACTATTCATTGTTCTTTGCATTCATAAATGCTTGTCCTTCGATAATTGCACGCACCCTGAATTGCAGTTGTCTTTGACAACTACTGCTATGAAGCTTTAAGTCTGCTTAGTAATTATTCTCACCAAATGAAAGAACAACACAAATAATACTTTTGTTGGTGTGCTTAAAGTCGGAAAGCCAAGAAATATTCCAAATACAAACAATTCCCATGTTTATCAAGCAGGTTGAATTGCAAGTAGCTATTTCCAATCTTAATCATGGTTGGTAGACAAATTGACATTGAAGTTTAAGATATGTTGACCAAACTATTATTTGCATTATTTTCTCATTTCCTTAGGTTGTTTGATGAGGCTAGAATTTGTGTCTCTTGAGAGGGTTTATATCTACTATGTAGCAAACAACAAAAAGTGGAATTTGTAAGTTCCTTTAACACTATCAATTTTTGTATTGCTTATACTCTTGATTACATTATCTAACATAAGTTGAATTTGTGTCTATTGGCAGTGTTTATGTTTATTTTTCTTGAAATGAAGAACAAGGCAGTTGTAAGTTGCTATAACCTTTATACTAGTGTTTTATGCTTGTTAATATCTCGACATTGTATCTTCTTGTTCCTACTGCTTTTTGCTTCATCCATTTTACCATTTAATGTCTATTCTTCACTGCCTTTGAATGTTTTTATGATTCACTCTCAATTATTGAATTAAACACTAAACACTATGATTCATTAATGGCACCTTCTTTATTGCCCATGATTAAGGCTAGAACTAATATTGTCTCTCAATGTACAGACGCAAAGAACTACAAAAAGAACATTGTAAAAGATATAGGAAATTATAAACGTGTGCTACTAGGTATTTCCATTCTTAATCGTGGATAGAAAAGACATCGACATTAATGAATTGTGGTGTTCAATATTTAACTCAACAATAGATATTAACTCACACAAGCAATCAACACTAGCAAAGAATATACATTAACACACAAAATGCAAACAAAAAACACTAGACATTAACCCATTAAATGAAAACATCTAAACCACTATAAAATGACGTGCTATAAAAGATATAACAACTTACAAACACCTTGTTTCAATAGACACAGATTCCTATGGATTCTTAATAATCTTTCATATACTTGTCCTTTTCCATCCATTCTCACTGTCGATGCATAGCATCATAATGACACCCTTATGCATATATAGTAAATCATTTTCACTCTTTCTCAATATGTTGTAATGCAATAACCATTAATGTGTTATGGTATATGTGTGATTGAAAATATGTGTATTAAAATGAAATAAATACTATTCAAGCACACCAATGAAACTTTAAATCAAAGGAAAACTGATTAAACAAAGTAAAGCAAACTCTCAATGCAACAGTTCCTTTGAAGGCGTCCCATTGTCCTCTATCTCCAGTATTTCTGCTAAAGCTCTCTGATTTGTATGCTAAGCTCCACAAAATGACTACTAAAGAACGAGATTTAAAAATAAATGCATACTATACTAAGAATGCAAGATTTTGAAGGTTGATAATGGAGGAATGTTGGTTGTTCAATTCTGCAGCATAACGACGCAATGATGAAGAATGATAGAGATGGATTGAAATATTGAGGAATGATTTTGGCAGAATGAGGATGTCTAAAGAAGACTCAATGCTAATGGCTTGTGAAAGGTTTGATTTATAGAGTTTTTGAAAGGATTTGATTGGCTGATTTGATTAACGGCCTGGATTAAGCTTGTTCGAATGGACAGTGGAAGATTTTCAAAAGTGGAGAGGGATATGGAAGGTTTCCCTTTTCCTTCAATTTTCGTCATTGATTTTCGAAGGGAAATTTCCATTTCGAAGAATGAGTCTAGAATTTGGAAGGGTGAGATTAGAATTTGGAAGTGAAGATGGATATGGCAACCCGCATAATTAAATAAATCATATTTAATTATGTTTTAGAGGAAAATATTAAATTATATATTTAATATTTAATTTGAGGATGAAAAGAATATTCCATTATTTTCAAAATATTCAAACTTTAGAATGATATGATAATTAAACTAAATAATCATATTTATTTTATTTAATTAAGAAGAATGTTGGAAATGTCAATAATTAAATAAAATTATTTATTTAATTAAGGTAGAAGAATTTAGAAAATGAACAATATAAATAAATAATTAAATTTATTTATATGTAGATAACTTTAGGGGAATTAATTAAATAATTCATATTTAATTAATTTAACAAGCTTAATCATGACCATTTTTAGACGTATACAGTATAAATTTTTACTTTCCGAGTAAATAATGATTTACAATGTTTACTCTTTCCAGTAAACAAAGAAGAGTCAACTGTATGTTCATACGCTTATGAAATCCATGTCTCTTGACAAGGTATAAATCTATGATATTCAAAACCAATTTTTTTTTAAAAAAATCACAAATACTATATGCAAATGCAATGCTTTAAATTCCATGCATCCCTAGATAGGGTGCATGCAAAGACACAATCATACTAAAAAATGAGAAAACCCATGAAATATTTCTAATAGGAAGATTTGCTCGAATAATTATTAAATAAATTACAAAATGACAAAATCATGACAAAAATGCCTACAACAAATGGAAAAATGGCAAAAAAAAAAACAATAACTTGTCTATAACAAATTAATCTTGGTGAAATTGGCATAGCAATATAAATACTTTGCTAGCATATTCATTGATGGACCATTCTAATTGGCACCATCCTGCCAGAATTCTAATTTGCAAATACAGTAAATGAAATGTGGTGGTTTATATTGGAAATGTTTCATGGATTTTTGAACTTCTTTGATATGGTTGTGCTCTTGCACCTGCTCTTGTTGTGCATACATAACTCCCTCATAATCAGTCTATGCATATATAGCCTACCATTTCTGTTTAATGAGAATAGAGTGTAATGCAACTATCATTAATAGCTTATGGTATAAATTTCACTAATTGTCAATGTAAATTCAGTTGATTACAATGGATCACAAGCATTACATATTTCTCCACTGACATAGCCTACATCCATCATAGTTGAGAATGGGGGGAATTAGAAAGAAGTTGATCTGCTTTTTTTGCCTTCTTAGATAGATTTCCAAACAGCCTAATGAGCTTTGATAGAGATACATGCTCTCACAAAAATCATTTTTATATACTAGCAGCTGCCTTCTTGCATGTGGTGACTCAATCTTTGTCTGTAAAAGCAATTGTTTTCACTCAATTGTCAATGTCTCTTCTCTCCTCTAGCCTATTATTCAAATTCACTCAAGATCACTGCATCCACATGTAATAGCTACATTCTCCATTGGACTTACCATTTCCCTCTCCAAATAAATGCACAATAAGTGATCTAATTCTTTCATCTTCATGTACTCATTTGCTCAACCACTTTGCATCTATCATATTTGAAATAGAAAGCAAGAGATTTGTAAGTTCCTATATCTTTTACATTGTCATTTTTTGTTGTTGCTTACTCAGTGACTTGCATTGTACAATGAAAGAAACATTTGTGTCTACTGAGAGGATCTATGTCTCCCATCTTTGAAACACCTATCCTTGCTACCTTCTCACAAGCATTCAAAAGGACATTTGTAAGTTTTTTTTCATCTTACATCTCCCTTTAATATTTAACAATTTCTCTTTCTAATATTTTCATTCTTTGTGCTTTTAACAATTTCTTGCATGAACTAATTAGTACTTTTAATCTCTATATGTAGTCACCTGAATCAATGAAGTTTCAAAAAATGTCTTAGTTGGTGGTCATTGATATACATGCAGCTATAGTCACAATGAAATTGTCATTTCTGTATGCATCAAGTTGACTAATTATGTGTACATAAGACTATTTAGATTTCTATACATTATATATCTCATAATTCACTGTAATCTATCAATTACCATGTTTGACATGATCTATGTATGTTGACAAGATCTATGTCTCCCATCTTTGAAACACATGTCCTTGCTTCCTTCTCACAAGCATTCAAAAGGACATTTGTAAGTTTTTTTTCATCTTGTCTTTGTTTAATATTTAACAATTTCTCTTTGTAATATTTTCATTCTTTCTGCTTTTCACAATTTCTTGCATGAACTAATTAGTACTTTAATCTCTGCATGTAGTCACTTGAATCAATGAAGTTTCAAAAAATGTCTTAGTTGGTGGTCATTGATAGACATGCAGTTATAGTCACAATGAAATTGACTGATTCTATGTACATAACACTATTTGGATTGCTATAAATTATATATCTCATAATTCATTGTAATCTATCAAATACCATGTTTTTGATTTACGCAACTTGATCAAGGATATTTATCTTGGTTTGGATAAGACTTATTGAACAAAACTTATGTCAGCACGAATATTTTTTAAAATAGTTGTTTATATAAACATTGTCTGATTTCATCTCATTTCAGTGCAACATTGCATTTTGCTACATTCATTTATCATTTATCATTGATCTTATTGCTTTCCTTAAGAACTTTTCATTGTCTTCATAAAGACTTGACATGATAGTGTGTTGATCATGATTAAGAATGGAAGCAAAATTTCTTGTGCACACATGCAATGCAATTGCACGTGAATTTATTACATGAAAATGAAAATTAGTTCTAGGTAATTGGTTGATGTAAAAATCATTAAATCTATGTTTGATGCTTTGCGAGTGTAAAATGAGGCATTTCTAACATCATATGACTTTTACAGTACTGTTTTATACTTTTCCCATACAGTGTTGTTTTATACTTTTCCCACACCTTTGTATTTAATCAGTGAATGTCTATTATTTGTTTTTGTATGCATTTTTTGTGTACATGTATTCTAGTTGCCTTTGAATTTATTAAATGAAAACCTAAATTGCACCTGAGTAATTGGGAAATGTCCAAGTCTTAAATCATTCAGTCAATGTCTTTTCAAATGATTTGCGATTGTCACTTTGTATCTCTTTTAGATTGTTGTTTTATATTTATTTTACATTGTCTCATTTTATGGGTCAATGTTCTTCCTTTGTCATTAAATAAAAAAATTTAAAAAATAGCTTCTAAATACATAATTATAATTATGTATATGTTTACATATTACCTATATATACATCAACGTGCATGTGTATCATGAATAATATAGATATACACATAAAATGCATATAGACATATATATGTACTATCCATAAATGCACTCTTCATGTATAGAGATGCATGTAAACATGCATATGTATATGTGTATCTATATATATGTATGTATATGTCTATATATATACATCTATATATATGTGTAAGCAATTGCACTACATATAATAATACATACTATATACTGTATGCACGTAAAAATGGTCACATTATAATAAGTCTGGTAATTAATTAAATACAAGTTATTTAATTAATTCTCCTAAAGTCATCTACATATAAATAAATTTAATTATTTATTTATATTGTTCATTTTCTAATTCTTCTACCTTAATTAAATAAATAATTTTATTTAATTATTTCCATCTCCACATTCCTCTTAATTAAATTAAATAATTATGATTATTTATTTTAATTATCATATTATTTAAGTTTGAATATTTATATTCAAAATGGAATATTCCCCCCTTCATCTCGTAGTTAAATTAAATATATTAAATATTTAATTTAATGTCTTTTTCACTCCAAAAATAATTAAATATTTTTAAATATTTAATGCCTTCTAAATCTACCTCTCTCACATAATTAAATATTGATTATTTAATTATGCAAATTTCTAAATTCATCTTCTCATATAATTAAGTAAGTTTATTTATTTAATTATGAAAATTCATTTTAACTCATCCTTCAAAACGGAAACCTTCTTTCGGTTCTAAATGAGAAAAAATGAAGAAAAAGGAAACCTTCTACTTCTCTCACTCGACTTTCGAAAATCCTATACCGTTCATCTTGCCAGATTGAATCTCAACCGTTGATCATTGCCAACTAAGCTTTTGCCTTCGAAAATCTATAAATCAAACCTTTCACAAGCCATTTGGATCGGATCTTCTTCAGACATCCGCATTCTGCCAAAATCATTCCTCAATCTTTCAATCCATCTCCATCATTCTTTATCATTGCATTGTTATGCTGCATAATTGAGCAACCAACATTCCTCCATTATCAACCTTCAAAAATCTTGCATTCTTAGTATAGTAGGCATTTATTTTTAAATCTCGTTCTTTAGTTGTCATTTTGTTGAGCCTGATCTGTTGATCTGAGGGCTATCTGGAAAACAACAAAACACTAAAGTTAGAGGAGGATAAGACAGTTTTGAGAAGTTGCGATTACGGTTTGCAAATGTATTTTGTTTCTTTTCAGCTTTTCAATTTAATGTTTTATTAACATGTGTTTGATTTCTATTTAATTGATCATATTTTCATACACACATTAAAATGGCGCCCATCATGGGGCCCAATCCCACGAATTTAATGTTTGTTGTAAGTTTGTTTTGACAGTTTCGGCGTTCTGGAACCGATTTTTGACGTTTAGGCGCATTCAAAAATTTCTGACGCGCATACGGAAAACTTTAACTTTTGTTTTGCAGAATTTTGACGCACATCCTGTGACTGTTAGTGCGCATCCCGTAACTGTTACAGCGCATCCTGTGACTATTCAAGCCCATCTCATCACTGTATAAGTTTAGGCGCATAGAGTAAATATTTGTGTGCATATAATTTCCTTTCTGCATGCAGAGCAATTATTTTGACATTTTCTTATGACGCATCTAGTCTCTGTTTAGGCGCTTATAGCGTCTGTTTGGGTGCATCTAGTTTCTGTTTAAGTGCATCCAGTCTATGTTTCGGTGCATACAGTCTTTGTTCTGGCGCATCTATGTTTCGGCGCATACAGTCTCTGTTCTGGTGCATATATGTTTCGGCGCATATAGATTCTGTTTAGGTGCATATAGACTGTAACAAAATCACAGAATTTTGAGTCTGACGCATTCCGCAGACAAAATTCTGTTTCTTTTTCTGAAAGTTTTAAAATGAAGCAATCTAGGATAGTCACCAAACAATGAATTTTGCAGTTTAAAATTGAATAATCTATTTTTGGTGAAGCAATATCTTCACTTAGATTAGCTCATTGTTATTTGAATTTTAAAAAGAACATTTGCTTGCTTTGATTGTGGCAATAGGTCTATGCTCTCCCCTTAACTAGGTGATCAGAATACCAGACTTGCCTTTTAATTTCATGCAATGTTATTTTTTTAATTACATCCTTTAGAGAGCCTTCCGTAGTGGGAAAAAGTACTCACCCTACGGGAACGACTCAAGTGGGTTCAAGCCAAAGCCAGGCTATTCTGCCCCACTATAAAATTTAAAGCAGATCTGGGGAAACCTTCTTCTGTCGGTAGTGTGCAAGATAACCATCCCCAAAGCCTTTGTTCTAAGGGTTGGGAGGTCTCCTGAGGGAGTTTATTATTGCCGCACCGAACGGAAATCCTTACTACGAACCTAGTGTAGTAGCCAGCCGAGTCAGTTGCCAAATATTCTGATAATCACAGTGCAAGGGGAGGGAAGAATCTACCCCCAAGATAGTCACCATATAACTGCGAAGGACCATTTGCTCAGGGGACCCAGTATCCACTTCCATAACTCTAAGTACGTTCCTGGAAAAGACAAAAACACGAGCGCCCCTTCGGGGGTGACACGGCTGTGTGAGTCGACGCAGTTCTAAGATGTGGGCTGTTGATTACTAGAATGACCTACTTGAGCACTTAAGAGTGAGTCTGTCTGAACTATCTTTCATGTGCAAAAACCTATGAAAACATTTGATGAAAAACATTTCTTGATCAAACACTTCATGTTAGTATAGGGATTTAAGAAACAACTGTTTTCAAAAATGTTTATTGTGTCTTCCATTACATTAATTCAAATAAAGAGATCATCCAAAAGAAACATGAAGAACAACAACTGAAAGCCACTTAGGAGTTTTGTCATATCATTACTTCAAAAAAATTTCCAAATACCTTTTTTCCATGCTTAGGGATTGGAAGTCAACAAAGTTTCCCAAGAAATCAGTCTCCAAGAGAATCAGGAAACCCAAGAAACCATTAGGATACAAGAAAACACTACAAAAGAGGAAATTCTTGTACAAAATTCGACAAGTTTTGCTTCACTATCGAGGATTTTTTCACAGATATCAGGATTTTGTTAGAGGATACACTGATGAATATGTTGTAGATCCCTTAGATTCCTGAGCTTATTATCAAAGAAGAGCTTTATCACAATGGCATAATCATAACCAACCTCTTGAATTTTACAACATACCCCAACCTTCCATAGAATATCCTTCACACCCAAACCATATTCTTCAAAGATCTTGAGAGAATATCTTTGAAAACGAAGATCAAAATCTTTTAGAGTGCACCCTTCAAAACAACTTTTTAATTTTTGGGCTCAAGCTTCCCCAGAAGGATTCTGAAATCCTTTATCATCTTGGAAGCCACAACCCATAAGTTAGGAGCATTCTTGATCATATCATAAGATTACATATCTTATCAGATCAAGATATCATCACCATTGCACTTGTCGAAAATCGTGATCTAAGTTTAGAGGAAATTTTCAAAAACATATGCCTATCTCCACAAGATCTCAACACAACAAATCGAAGGATACAATCCAAAAAGAAAGTCATATTCAGAACACTCATGAAGAAGGAGAAAGCAGCAATCCCATTTTCAGCATAAATCAAAATCCACTTTTTAACATGGAAAATAGAGAAGAAAATCCTTTCCATCAAGTGGATAGTGATGAAGAACAAGAAGAAGAACATCTTAGAAAGGCCGAACAAGATCCAAAATTCCATAAAGCCATTGAGAAGATCTTGCAGCGAGATAAAGAAAAATATTTTCGCTATCTAGCCAAACAAGGGGCTAAATTACCTCATGACTTTGACACTGAAAACTTGAAAAACAAACCTGAAGAGACACCCCTTTCAGATCTTAGTACCTTGACCCAACAAATCAAGGCACTTCAAGGACAAGTTAGGGAATTACAAGGGGGAACAACCATAAAGAAATACACTCTGGAGGACATCTGTCCTTATCCTTTTGACAGAAGCTTAAACATGGTTCCTTTTCCTAAGCATTGTGAAATGCCAAAGTTTGATCGCTATAATGGGAAAACGGATCCAATCGATCACGTTAGGGATTTCAGAAACCTGACACTAGAATTCGCTCACGAAGATACTTACTTGATGCGATTATTTCCTAGGAGTCTGGGAGTACACTCTATGGAATGGTTATCCAAAATCTCACCTCCCGTTAGGACATTTGAAGAGTTGATCAATTTATTCATATTACAATACACCTACAACATACAACATCAGATCACCATGATAGATCTTTGTAAAGTTGCACAGAAATCGGGTGAACCTTTCATTACGTTTCTTCAGAGATGGAGAAGAATGTTTGCCAAATACCCACGTCCTGTTCTAGAGAAAGAAAAGATGGTTACTTTCATCAATAGTTTAAACTTGGAAATGAGCTATCACTTGAACTTACATTGTCCTTCTTCTTTTGAGAAAATGATCGAAGATGCCTTAACCATTGAAAGTGCTTTGGTCAAAAGGAGCATAATAAAACATGACAAAGAAAATCCTAGCTCATCCAACCATCATAATCAGGACAAATCCAAATTTTGGACCCGCAACAAAATATGGTAAATGATGGTGTTATGGATGCAAATCATGCTTCAACCAAACCATTTGTCCTCACTACCCCAAACACTCGCAACAACAATGTCAACTCAATTGCAAATCACGGAAATAATCCTCCTCCTCAGAGCAACAATACAAATCAGCACTCCACTTCCCATCAAGGGACTTCAAACAACAACCAGGGTTACCGAGGAAACAATAACAATCATAATCCTTTAGAGAACACCTCAAATTCAAATCCACAAAGATTTTCGTTCTTCTCCAATAGAACTTTCACTCCATTGGGTCAATCCCTAGAATCCGCATTCAAAGAGTTGATGGCCAAAAATGTCATTACTTTTCCGCCTCAACGAAATTATGAACCCAGTGTAAAGCCTCCATCATGGAATGAGGCATACTATTGTGATTATCATCGGTGTAAAGGTCATCACACCAACAACTACCAAGCCTTGAAAAATGCCATTCAAGACTTGATTGATAATGACATCATCACAATAGAAGGAAATCAACAAACAAATGCAGACCACCAAGCATTTCGCAATCCTTTACCTAATTATAAAAAAGGTGAGTCTTCCGACAAAAAAGTGAATCACATCAATGATGATCATATAATCAACCATCTCTATGCAGACGATGAGCGGGTGAATGTCATAAAAGTCAAACAGAGGGAGGAATATAGAGAATTCAACGCAACAACAAGAGCACAAGCCAAAGTTGTCTTAAAGGGCACCTCCTCGAGATCCACTGAACCTCCACCTCAACATAAATATGATTTGGTCAATCAACTTCGAAAAACCCCCGCTCAAATTTCTATTTTGGAACTATTAAAGATTTCTCCAGCCCATAAAGAAATTCTTGAAAAGGCCCTCATTGAAACCAATGTACCTACTGATTTGGATGTGAATCAATTTCAAGCCATGGTAGGGCATTTGTCCTCACCCACTTGTCTTTCATTTTCTGACAAAGATGACATTTCCATAACCCATCCTCATAACTCCTCTTTGTACTTAGAAGTCATGGTTCATAAATTTCACATCAGATGAGTTCTAATAGATGGAGGTGCTGGTTTGAACATCTGTACCTTGAAGTTGGTCAAAGCCTTAGGATTTTCTGAGGACTCTATTGATTTCAGAAGAAAAATTACCATAAAAGCTTATGATGATGAAGAAAGAGAATCCAAAGGTCTAATCATGCTGCCAATCAGAGTGGGCCCTATTATAAAGAATACTTTTTGTCAAGTACTGGATCGCGATCTGGCATATAACATCTTGTTGGGTCATCCTTGGATCCATGAAATGCAAGTTGTCCCATCAACTTACCATCAATGTCTCAAGTTTTCTTATGATGGACAAGAAATCACGATACCTGCTGATAATTCCAACATTCAAACTTGTGCCAACATAAAAGCCAGTCAAGATACTTTGGTCCCTAATAATCGAGAAGCTCATACTAGTACTTCTCGAAATATTGACATACAAATCAGTCAATTGACCAATAGTTTTGACAAAAAGATGAAATTCAAGGATCATGGAGTTGGAGAATACTCTCTTTGTCTTGTCAATTTACCTACATCACCTCGATCACATGGACAACCATCTATTAGAGAACATCAAATATCAGCAGCATCAACACCAAAGCAAATGCCAATAGAGCCAATTACAAAATTTAATGGGCAATTCATCAAAGAAAAATTTCCCATGGAAAACCCTGAGGCTACTGAAATCCTAAATTGGCTCTATAAAGATGAAGATGAAGCAATTTCTAATATCAAATTACCCACAGATAAATATGGAAAAGGATATTTAATCATGCAGAAGATGGGTTAGGATGAGGGACCTATTGGAAAAAGGAAGGAAGGAGTAGTTGAACCCATTCACCTCCGCGGACTTGCTGCAAAAGAGAAAACTGGATTGGGTTATGATAATCACTCCAAAGAAAAACAACTGCATAGCACTGTCTTTACATTGCAAGAAAGCTCAGATTCACAAGAAGCATGTTTGACAACAATTCAGAATTTCCTAGACAACAATTTTGACACAGACTCTACTGAATATGAATGGGACACCATTTACAATGATGAGTTCTGGAGAGACAAAAAGATTGATGTAATACACCAATACACCCCAACTCTAATTGAAGGACAAGGTTCAGGGTCCCAACCACGAGAATCTGAACCACAAGTCAACTATGATTCTAGTGATACTGAATCAGATCTAAACAAACAAGACTATCATGAGGACAGTATCATCATTGATCCACCTCATACCTCGGATCCTACAGACCACTCTGTCATGACTTTAACCATAGCCGATCTCACACAACCTGACAATCCTCTACCTTTACTCCATCCTGACCTTATTGATTGGGATTTTATGGAATCTATTAACATACCTATGTTTCCAAATGATGAAGCTATCGTAAACTTCCTTTCCACAGAGGATACAAATGATTGTTCCACCAGTGATTTTTGACATAGAGTTTTTGATCAGGAGAGTGTCAAGTCTCCTAGCTGCAAAAATAAAAACAAAAAAGAAAGATCTAATGGTGAAAACTAGAATCTGGCAGTATTAGATCAAACAAAAGATAAAATAAAGAGTGTATCAGATGGTGAAAACCTCTTTGAGGCACCAGATGATGGGACTCTTGACACTCTCCCGGAGCACTACCATGAGCGATCGCCTATTCTGATTGAGCCTACAAATGCTGTCGATCTTAAAACTTCTGACAAACCAAGAATTTTATAGTTAGCCGCATCTATGACTGAGAAAGAAATACCAGAGTTTGTGAAATTCCTGAAAGCAAATCAAGTCAATTTTGCGTGGTCTTACGCTGACATGCCCAGTCTTGATCCCGATCTTATCATGCATCATTTATCTATCAAACCAGGGGTCAAACCAGTAAAGCAAAAACTTAGAAAGATGCACCCTCATGTTGCATTATTAGTTAAAGAAGAACTGAGAAAACTTCGTGATGTGGGCTTCATCAGACCAGTCGACTATGCAGAATGGATCTCCAACATTGTACCTGTATCCAAGCCAGATAAAACTGTCAGAATATGCACAGATTTCAGAGATTTTAATAAAGCATGTCCTAAGGATGACTTTCCATTACCAAATATTGACACCATAGTTGATCTGACAGCTGGCCATGCCATGTATTCATTAATGGACGAGTTTTCTAGATATAACCAAATCAAGATTGCACCTGAAGATCAAGAGAAAACAGCTTTCATGTGTCCTTGGGGAATTTATTGTTGGAACGTCATGCCTTTTGGTCTGAAGAATGTTGGGGCTACCTACCAAAGAGCCATGACTACCATCTTTCATGACATGATGCATGCCTTCATGGAAGATTATGTGGATGACATACTGGAAAAATCATACACCAGAGAAGGACATCTTGAAGTATTGTCCAAAATATTTGCAAGATTAGAGAAATTCAAAGTTTTCTTAACCCTAAGAAATGTGTTTTTGGGGTCAAGTCTGGAAAACTCTTGGGGTACATTATTTCAGAAAAAGGAATTGAAGTAGATCCAACAAAAGTTCAAGCAACTATGGAAATGCCCCCACCAAAGAACATCAGTCAGCTAAGATCACTACAAGGACGACTTCAATCTATACGAAGGTTCATCGCACAATTGGCTGACAAGAGTTTATCGTTCACACATCTACTGCATAAAAATGTTCCTTTCAAGTGGGATGACAAATGTGAATTGGCTTTTCAAAAAATCAAAGAATATCTAATGACTCCACCGGTTCTCGTATCACCAAATCCAGATAGACCACTCATCTTGTACATTGCTGCAACAGAAACATCTATGGGGGCACTACTAGCACAAGAAGACTCTATAGGAAAGGAACGTGCAATCTACTACATCAGTAGAACATTAACAAGTCATGAGCTTAACTACACTTCTATTAAGAAGGCTTGTCTGGCAGTAGTCTTTGCTTCACAAAAGTTTCAACATTACATGCTGACCCATACAGTCAATTTGGTTTCAAAGATTGATCCACTCAAGTATTTGTTGAGCAAGGCATCATTGACAGGAAGGTTAGCCAAATGGGTAATGATTCTGAGTGAGTTTGATATCCATTATGTTGATTGTAAGGCAATCAAAGGACAAGTTATCGCTGATCAACTAGCTGAAGCACCACTACAAGCAGATCATCCCCTGCACATTGAATTTCCAGATGCTGATGTCTTTACTGCAGAATCCAAACAACCATGGTCTTTATACTTTGATGGTTCTTTCACTCAACATGGATCGGGAGCAGGCATACTTTTTGTCACCCCTCAAGGACACACCATTCCTCGTTCATATCGGCTAATGTTCCCATGCACCAACAACATAGCTGAATATGAGGCATTAATCACTGGACTCAAGATAGCACTGGAATGGAGAATAACAAAGTTACAGGTGTATGGTGACTCACAGTTGGTCATTTGTCAGATCAATAATGACTATCAAACCAAAGATGAAAAACTATTACCTTATAAAAAGATGGCGGATGACTTCAAGAAATACTTTGTGGACATCAAATTTACACAAATTCCAAGGCTTGATAATAAAGCAGCTGACGCTATGGCTATGATTGCATCATTGTTACAACTCCTAGAAACTCAGCATCGTTACGAATTTCTGGTGGAACAATCATTTACACCTGCATATGATACCCCTGAAAGCCAAATCATTTGTCACTTGGTAGGATCCGATTCGCCTTAGTACAGAAAAATTTATGCTTACCTCAAAGACGACATCTTACCACCTAATCTATCCCATAATCAAGGACGCAACTTTATCCATCAATCCGCTCGCTATACCCTCATCGCTGACACCCTTTATCACTGTGGTCTTGATGGTACTTTACTCTGATGTCTTGAACGCAAGGAATCTAACAAAGCTTTACAAGAAGTTCATGGTGGCATCTGTGGTACTCATTCAAGTGGACTGACCTTATCTAAAAAATTGATTAGAATGGGTTACTACTGGCCTACAATGGAGAGGGAATCATTCACTTTTGTGAAAACATGTTCAAAATGTCAGATCTATGGGAATCTCATTCATGCTCCTGCACAAGAACTCCAACCGTTTACACCAACCTGGCCATTTTCTCAATGGGGTTTAGATCTAGTGGGCAAGATTCATCCTTCTTCATCAAACGGGCATAAATTCATCATCACAGCAATAGAGTATTTTACCAAGTGGATTGAGGCAGTCCCTCTTACTAAAGTTACCGGAAAACAAATATCATCATTCATACTCAACTATATCATTTGTCGGTATGACATTCCTAACTCTATTATTACGAATAATGGACATCCGTTCAAAAATCAGGATGTTGATGAACTTTGTGAGAGATTCCACATACAGCATAGATACTCAACACCTTACTATCCACAAGGGAATGGCCAAGCAGAGGCCTCAAATCAAACTATATTGAAAATCTTGAAAAAGACTGTGAATGCATTAGGGAAGGATTGGCACATTCAACTCAATCCTACTCTATGGCCCTACAGAACCAGTGTCTGCACGCCAATAGGAGCAACACCATTTTCCCTTATTTATGGAGCAGAAGTGATATTTCCCTTAGAAGTTGAGATTCCCTCACTCAGAGTATCATTGAAAGGCTTAACAACAGATGATGAATACAGAGTTTCCCGACTCCAAGAACTGGAACTTCTAGATGAGAAGAGACAAAGAGCAGTTGATCATTTGAAAGCTTATCAACAAATGATGTCTCGCAGCTACAACCACAAAGTAAAGCCACGTACCTTTCAGGTGGGTGATCTTGTTCTGAAAGAGAATCCACACAATCAACAAGACAGAGAGAAGAAATGAAAGTTCGAGCCAAATTGGCTAGGTCCTTATGTGGTTATCACAGTTTATGGTTCAGGAGCCTACAAGCTATCAACGCCAGAAGGGGACCTATTTGACGAGCTGATCAACAACATGCATCTGAAAAAGTATTATGTCTAAGACGGTCATCATCATCAGAAAAAGTCCTTAAAAAAATCCAAAAAAATCAGAAAAAGTCCTTAAAAAAAATCCAAAAAATCAGAAAAAGTCCTAAAAAAATCCAAAAAAGTCCCCGAAAAATCCAAAAAAATCCTCAGAAAAAGTCCAAAATCCAAAAAATCAGAAAAAGTCCCTAAAAAATGGTTACCCCTGGTGAAAACCCTCGGTACACGTGCAGCCCTCAAAATCTTAAAACAAAAAGAAAAAGAAAAAATAAAAATAAAATAAAAATAAAAATAAAGTAAAGAGAAATCCCTTTGTCCAACGGTGAAAACCTGGTAAAAAGACGCCTTGGATAAGTACCATGATGAAAACCTAGCAAATAGGCGTCATGTGTAGGTTGATCTTCTATGTCACTTACACTTGGGGGCACAATGTCTTATCTGTCCAACCTATCATTTTCATATCATATCATTTCCATCCTACCTACCATCTGTAGCTATCATACATACCTATCATGATGAGTCCATTCATCCACCCTTATCCTTTTGATCTTGATGAAGATATAGGAGCAAAATGTTGAAACATGTCTTGGGTATCTCTTGACATACCTCATCCTTCCAAACAAGCCTATCATTATCCTATTGTCATAAGCTTTGTCATGAAAAATCTTAAGTATTGTACCTAGAATGGGGCATGTTATTCTTATGCAACATAGTCTTTGGAAATCACATCCTTTCTCTCCTATGATGCATACATCCATTTCATTCACTATGACTTATCATTTCCATCCATCCATATATCATGAGTCTTTTATCCCTTATCCCATCACCCACCCTTTCATCCATCAATCCTATATATCTCCTTGCACCTAGACTTGGTTTTCCCCTTGTCATTGGTATCTAGCACAAAGGCTACTCAAATTTTCATCCTTTGACACCTCCAAAACATTTCAAAAAATCCAAAAAAAATCAAAACATTTAAAAAATCCAAAAAATCAAAAACATTTCAAAAAAAAAAATCAAACATTTCAAAAGTCCAAAAAAATCAAAACATTTTCCAAAAATCCAAAAAATCAAACATTCCAAAATCCAAAATCAAAACATTTTAAAAAATCCAAAAAATCAAACATTCCAGTAAACCAAAAAATCAAAACATTTCCCTTTAAAGTCCAAAATCCCCAAAAATTAAAAATCAAAACATTTCCATGAATCCAAAATCCCCAAAATATTTTAAAAGTCCAAAAATCAAACATTTCAAACATAAAAAAAAATCAAAACATTTCTAAAGTCCAAAAAAAATCATAAAATGTCAAAAATCCAAAAAAATCAAATATCCAACAAAAAAAATTCAAGCAATAAAATCAATCCATCTAATTAATTCCTCAAATGTCATCTAATCAATCCATCATCTCAATTCAAATCAATCCAATCATTCAACCATTCATCCATACATCAAATCATCTTCAATCATTCCAAGCAAATAATCCAAATGCAAGTCAATCCTTAATCCATACCAATCAAGTCAATTAATCTTGTCAAATTATCCAATCGCATCCTTTGGTCTTGATCCTAATCTTTTCGTAAACCAAATCAAATTCAATCAATCAATTATCATCATCCTTGTGTTGATCTAGGGACATGCTGCTCCCCACAATGACAACACTATCATCATCATCGATCAATCAATCAATCAATAGTTTACAGCTTGACAGGGGCAATTCCTTGTTTGTTTTTGTATCATTTGTGCATGCTTGCTTGCTTGCTTGTGTGTGTTATCATTTTATCTTGCATTTGTATCAAATCCGTATCATTCTAGTTAATATTCATATCTTGTGTATGTTGGAGTAGCTTTTTGCACTATCCTTTGCATCTAAGGTCATATCATACCTTTTGTGCATTAGGACTTTAATGCTTAAAGTTTACTTCCTCATACGTCTAGACAAGGTTGTATTACGCTGGGGCACGAGACACATCGT
>VDFB02032688.1:133468-165895 GCA_007258455.2 Sequoia sempervirens
ATAACATGCTCGTGTTATATCTTGCTTTGGGAATCCCCAAGCTTTAGGATTTAGTATTTTTCTTGGAATACCAACCAAAGGCTTGAGGGCATTCCCAACGACTAGAGACATATTTTGCAAATTCTACACATTTCACACATAATCGGTTTGTGCTCACTATTCGTATCGGTTCAATATCAAACAAATTGAACACCGGGTAATGTTAGGTTCTCTTAGCTATCCAATGATGTAATTTTTCACTTTCTCTCGACAATGTTAAGCCTTTCATCCATAATTTCTTTTTGTTTGTGTGTCTCTTTTTGGCAAAAAATGGTATTTGGTGTTTTTTGTTATAAATTAACTATTTGTAAAAATTTTAAGTAAATTACATTTTTAGAGATTAGACTCCATCTACAAAAGAAAAAAATAAAAAAATCAATTAGTTTCCAAAATTTGTAGGGGTAGCATGACCAAAATTCTATTTTTCAGGAAGTGTCCACTTCAAAAATTAGTAAAAAATTAAATATTCATTAAAAAATTATTAGAAAAATCATGCATCAACTACATATTGTTAGCTAACTTCTCACGATAGCGATGTTAAACATACTAAAAAAAAGTTCACCATGCTAGGGTTGTACAAGAGTTGCTATGTTATGCTTTTCTAACAAAAACAACACCAATTTGTGTATGTCCCTCATTTGAACCTCTTAATCTCAACCATTTTCAAAATAAATTAGTAGTTTAGAAAGTAGACTCAGAGCACTTCGATCCTTGTTTTTGTTCCATCTCAAAATTTTGAGTGTAACTATCCTCAATTTCACATCCAATGTCAATATTTCCTAATTTCAGAAAAAAAGTGACCACTTAAGCCCCCTTTTTGGGAACCATCTTTGTGAACTTACCCAACTATGTATTATTATATTGAGTGGAATTGCACACACATCTATATAGATGTATATATATAGATAGATAGACATACATATATATACATACGCATATACGTATGAATGTTTACATGCATATCTATACACGTAGAATGCGTTTATGGATAGTAGATATATATGTCTATATGCATTTTATATGTATATCTATATTATTCATGATACACATGCACATTGATGTATATATAAATAATATGTAGACATATACATAATTAGGAGTTTGTCTATGCAAGCCATTTTTTTTTATTTAATTAGAAAGGAAGGACATTGACCCATAAAATGTAAGAGTGTAAAACAACTCTAAAATAGCAGTGTAAAAGACATACAAATTGACAATTGCAAATCGTTTGAAAAAATATAGATTCAATGGTTTTATACTTGGACAATGTCCAATTACTCAAACTTAGTTTACATTCTCATTTAACAAATTCAAAGGCAATTGCAATGCATGTGTAGAGAGAATGCATACAACAAGAAACAATAGACATTAGCCAATAAAATATAGAGGAGTGGGAAAACTATCAAACAACAATATAAAAGTCATGTGAAGTTAGAAATGCCTTGTTTTACAGTTGCCCTGCAATAGACATAGATTTAATGATTTTTACATCCAAACATTTTCCAATTACTTAGACCTAATTTTCATTTTCATTTAATAAATTCAAGTGCAGTAGCATTGCACATGCGTGTAGGGGAAATATTACTTCCATTCTTGATCATGAACAGTACATTATCATGTGAAGTCTTCATGAAGAAGAATGCATGCCAAGACATGAGTATATCAACAAAGACATCAAATATTTCTAATGTCAAAGCTCACTAGAATAATTATTATTATTAAAACAAATCAAGAGAATGGGAAAAGTAGGAGGAAAATACCATCGGCCAAAATAAAAATGAAGTCAAATGAACTTTGTATGAACACTTGTATTAATAAAGTGTTTGTATCAAACCCATGATAAATATGCTCATGTAAGTAGCATGTATGAGAAATATGATATCTGATAGATTACAATGAATAATGTAATGTATAATTTATGGGAATCCAAATAGTTTTATGTACATAGAATCAATCAACTTGTTGTATGTAGAAATGATAACTTCATTGTGGTTATAGGTGCATGAATATCAATTGGTACCAACTAAGCCTCCTTATCAAACTTTACTAATATAGGTAACTGCATAGAGAGATTAAAAGGAGCAATTGCATTACACAAATAATAGTTGAAAGCATAAAACATGTAAATATTAGAAAGATAAGTTGTTTAATATAGAAGAAATCCAAAATGAATAAATTGTTACAAATGTCCTTTTGAGTGCTTTTGAGGGGGCAACAAGGATAGGAGCTTGATACCTAAATTAATTGATGTGGAGTGTGCTTGAGTCCATCAAATGCTTTGTTAGTTGTTGACAGCAAAGAAGCAAACATTGATGAATTATGATGTTAAGTCTACAGCTGAAGAGGAGGTAATGAATTGTAAAGGTAGTCAAAGAGGGAAGAGAAAGGAAAAAATAGAGCACAACAGTGTAAATGATGTTAAAAGTTACAAATGAATTGTTTCTTGTTTCGAATATGATAGAAATAACCCCTAGTAGGAGACACATTTTTTATATTTACCAGTTTTCCTGAGCAAATGAAAAAACAATGCAAAAAAATAATACTTACAAATCGCTTGTTTTTGGCTTTGAATATGATATGTATAAACCTTCTCAATAGACATGGATTTCATACACATATCAAATTACAATCAGCTCTTTCTTTGTTTCAAAAATGGACAACATAGATCCTTTCAACAAACAAAGATGTATGTCTTATCAAACAATCCGAGCAAGTGAGTAAACAACAACCAAATGATCATGCAACAACTTTTTTCCAAGTTTCCCTGTCTGAGAGCTAGTGTAAGGAAATGAATAAACACTGCAAGTCATTGAAGTTTATAGCAGAAGTCATTAACAAGAGTTGTATTCCAGTCTATTGATAATAAACAAAATTAGCACACTATATATGCATAAGCTTGTTATTAGAATGCTATGCATGCACAAAAAGAGCAAGTGTGAGAGGACAACCATATCAAAGCCCTCTCAATAGACACAAAATTAATAATTTTGGACCCAGATATTTTCCAACTGCTTAGACCTGATTTTAATTTTCATTTTATAAATTGAAATGCAGTTGCAATGCATACGTCAGGAGAAAATGTTTCTTTTATTCTTAATGATAAAATTTTCAAATCTTTCAAATATTTTTGTTTAGTATTTTTATTCCCTACCTTTATAACGTGGGGAACTAATGTTATTTCCTCAATCTTGCATATTAAAATTGTGTGTGGGGAATGGTGCAAGAAAAAAAAAGATATGGTTTTGGTGATGTTCTATGAAATATTTAGAAAAAGTGATTTTTTTTGTTCTTGCAATTTTGTGATTGGTAGGTGTATTTTTCCTCGTGGTTTTGGCAATTTCTATTTTTTTTTAATAATAATAATTATTGTAGGGAGCTTTGCTATTGGAAATATTTCATGAGTTTGTTTGTATAGTTGTGTCTTGGCATGGACTCTTCCTAGGGATGCGTGGTGCCTTGAGCAATACATTTGCATTTACTATTTGTGTTCTCATTTATTGTGAGCAAACTGAAGTGCACCCATCATTACTGGGTTATGGTGTGAAGTTTTAAGTATGTCGAGCAAAGTGATATTTGCATTGTTTGTTCATTTTCTCAGGTTGTTCAATGAGGCTAAAAGTTGTGTCTATTGGGAGGGTTTTCATCTATGGTGTTGGAAGCAAGAATGGTGGCATTTGTAAGTTACTCTATCTTTTACGCTTTGATTTTTTCATTTGTCTATTGCCTAATACAAATGTGTAAAATACTACAAAATGACACTGTAAAAGACATATGATCTTACAAACTCCTTGTCTTTCACTCCCAATACAATAGACATAGACCCTTTGAATATACACAAACTTAATCATTTTACACCCAGACATTTTCCAATTAGTTAGACCTAATTTTCATTTTTGTCAAATAAATTCAAGTGCACTTGTAGTGCATGCATGCTGAGGAAATATTACTTTCATTCTTAATCATGACAAGCACACTATCGTTCTAAGTCCCTCACTGATTTTGGAATTGAAAATAAAGCGTTTGTAAGTTATTATATCTTTTATAGTGTCATTTTATAGTTTTTTGCATCTTTGCATTTTTGGTCAATTTCTACTGTGTGCACTCATGCATTGCAACTGCACTTGAATTTATTAAACAACAATAAAAATTAGGTCCAAGTAATTGGAAAATATCTGGGTATAAAATCATTGTATCCATGTGTACATATGTATGTATAACGTGTATATATATGCCCGTATGTGTGTATATATCTTTGTATATGTGCATATGTATATGTATGTATATATATATATATATATATATATATATATATGTGCATGTAACTATGTGTGTATATATATATATATGCCTCTATGTTTGTATATATGTGTATGTATGTATTTCCATGTAGCTATGTGTACATATATATGTAAATAGTGTATATATGTGTATATATGTTTGTGCATGCACTCTACATTTTGCGTATACCTAGGTCTGATTTTATGGGTTAATGCTTTATGTTTGTACACATGCACTGCAATTGTGCTTGAATTTATTAAATAACAATGAAAATTAGGTCCAGGTAATTAGAAAATATCTGGGTATAGAGTCATTGTATCTATATGTACATATATATCTATACATATGTATATGTATGCCTATATATGTGTGTGTGTGTGTATATATATGTGTGTGTGTTCATGTAACTATTTGTACATATATATGTATATACGTGTATACATATGTATATATATGCCTCTATGTTTGTATATGTGTATATGCATAATATATATATATATATGTGTGTATTTGCATGTACCTATGTACATACATATATATGTATATATATGTCTATGTGTGTGCTCTGCATTTTGCACATACCTAGGTATGATTTTCATTTATTGTGGGTGTATAGATTCAAGAACATGGTTTCCATAAATGGATTGTGGTGTTGATTTTTGCTTTTTATAAATAATGCCCACAACATCAATAAAACCATATCTTTATTTGCTTGGCACCATTCTTGGAGTACATATAACAAAGTTGCAAAAAATAGAGATTCATCATCCATAAGAACACTGATTAATAGGGAACAACATAGATTAAACCATTGCCAAACTATACATAACAATTCAGACAGTGAAATATGTGCCTATTGAGAGGGTTTATTTCTATTGTATTAGAAGCAAAAAACAAGGTATTTGTAAGTTCCTATATCTTTTACATTTTCGTTCTATAGGTTTTTACATCTCTTCATTTTATGGGTTAATATTTATTGTTTCTTTATGTTTGCACCCTGTGGGTTATTCTCTACTCTTCCCTACCTTTGAATTCTTTTATGGATCAATCTCTCTTCTTGACAAGAAGACTTAACACCATGATTCATTAATGTCATCTTTTGTGTTGAGCATGATAAAGAGATGTATCAAATGAGATTGAAAATTAGCTCTAATTAATTGCAAAATGTCTAGATATAAAATCCTTAAAGTTGTGTTTGTTGAAAGGATTTATGTCTATTGTATGGGGAGAGAAAGACAAAGAATTTGTAAGCTTGTATGTCTTTTAAAACATTTATCTATAGTTTTTTTACATTCTTCCATTCTATGGCTTAATGTGTATTGTTTGTTGTTGTTTGCATTTTGTGTGTTAATGTCTATTCTTCACTATCCTTGTCTTTTTTTCATTTCCTGGACTCTATTCTTGAGTTGTAGATGGAATTAATCAATCCCTCCACCAAGTTTTAAGATTGTTGAGAAAAAAATTACTAGCATTTCCTAATCATCTTGACAAATTATTCCTTGACAATAAAACTTATCAAAAAAAGCAAACATTTGCAATCTCACATATCTTTTACATTGTCTTTTTTGTGTTATCCAATCATTTGCTCAAATTGTTTGATGAGAGTGAAATCTATTTCCATTGTTAATCATGACCAGCACATTATCCTATTCATTATTTAAGTAAACAAGAAAGACTAACCCATAAACACACTAAGAGGAAAAATCTAAGCAAATGAAGAAACAATGCAAGCACTCAAAAATAGGAAACAATGGAAATTAGCCCATAAAATACAAAAATGCAAAAAGCTATGCAAAAAAAGATATAAGAACTTACTACTGGCTTGTTCTTTGCTTTCAATATGATAGGCATTAACTATTCCAATAGACAGATATTTTATGTTTATAATTATTTAATTCATTTTTGCAATGGTCTACTTTTTGTTGTTGCTTATCATTCAGTTCGCTTATCGATTCATCAAACACTTTGTAATTTTTTCATTAGCTTTGGATATTTTTCTCATTGTTTTGTATTTACTGAATCCAAATTAATTGTCTACAAATTGAGTAGCAATACATATTGAATAATGTCTAGTTGTTGAAGATATGTCTGGTTTGTGATGGATATTTCAATGAATTTACATGGGGCATATGATCTAAACAAATGAATAAACAATGCAACTAATAGTTTGCCTGAAAATTTTAAAACTTCACATCATAAGCTACTAATGGCATGTGCATGTCAATCTAGTTACAAGCCCCAATACATTCTTCTAGCAGCCAATACCCAACAAAAAAATGCTAGTGCACAAACCAATAGACATTAGTGCACATAAAACACTATACAAAATCAAGACCAATGTAAGCAACTTCCAATGAGAAAATTACAAAAAAAAATGCCAAAGTTTTCTATGCAAAAAATAATCCCACAAAATATAGCAAAAGCCTCATCTTTGCATGGCAGGATTTGATAGGCTTATGCTTTCCTAATGTTTTTGTTCCTAAACACATGTTCAATCCAAATGTTTTGGTTGATAAGCGACATTGTTCATAATAGTTGACCATTGGAAATTGGAATGCATTCCTATATAGATTTTCTATTTATGATTAGGATTGATAGGTGCCTTGTTTTTTTTTCAAGTGGCAATTGCAACTCAAACCATTTGCGATGTATATGAGTATATATAAGATCAAGTTCATGTTGTGCTATGTTGCACACTTGCAAGTTCAACCTATTCTTTAGTTGTATTATATATTAACACAACCTATTCTTCTTGCAAGAGGATTTTTTGGTTGGATATAAAAATTGTACTAGATTACAATTATATTTTTCTTGTGTTGTTGTTTGTAGCTATATTATTTTTGCACTGTAGGCTTGTCTTGCTTTGTGCTTTATCCCCTATTATTATGTTATGCTTCTATATTATTGGAGTGTCAATCAAGAAACATATTTTAGTTTGTATTTGCATATTTCAATGAATATTTCACTTTTATTTATATTTATACATAAAAGCATTTGATCATTTGCTTCCAACCATTGGTCATAGATTTTTTTCACAACAAAAATCAACTACAAACAAAAAAAACTTTAGCAAGGTGCCATCTCTTTTGTCCTCTGACATGTATTTTGTCAATATGGTCACATTTTTTTTGTTAAAAGAACCAAGCTATTACAAGAGCCAATTATGGTGGGAACTTATAAAGCAACTGCAAATGCATCTCTGACACAATTGATGGAGCTCTGCATTTTGCACATTGTTTTCAATAGGAATTATTTGATTGAAAGCTTGGCAATTGGTTGCTTGACAAAATACATGTTTTCCTTAATTGCCATTATGCATTTTAGCAACCACACAATGGCTTCATGGATCATTACTTAAATTCTCTTCATATTCATTGTCGTATAGC
Source organism: Sequoia sempervirens (assembly GCA_007258455.2). Taxonomy (NCBI): domain Eukaryota; kingdom Viridiplantae; phylum Streptophyta; class Pinopsida; order Cupressales; family Cupressaceae; genus Sequoia; species Sequoia sempervirens. The sequence continues at coordinate 141,172 of VDFB02032688.1, forward strand.
TTGAAGGCTTTGCAATTTTGGCTTGCACTCGACAATGCTAATTAGTTTGCATAATTTGGTTGACTAGAACTATGTATCTACGAAGAACAAGGTATCTAGTGCAAAAATCAAAACTAGTCAAGAAACTAGGCTTTCAGATGACACAACTTTCCTAAAATGGATAGCATATTGACTAAACATTGCAATATGCATTTGTGCTTTAGTAGAAAGAACAAAGTAGTTGCATTTGAAGAATGTTGCATGTAATACTTCCATATCAATTCCTTTGCACAACAAAGCTGCTACTGATCGCCACTATAAAATTGCACTAGGAAAATCCATCTACACTTGCATACAAACATTACATAGTAGATATTTTGTTTGGAAGTTTGTATGATGAATTCGAAAACAAAAATAATAACTATATTAGAATGCTTTGATTGACATTGCCATGCAAAAAAAATATTGTGACAATGAATGAAGGCATTGCCAACAAACTTGAACTTTGCAATAGTGTCAACAAATTCTACTTGACCACTCTCCTTTACCATTTTGAGTTTTTTTTCCAAGCTTTGGTTTTTTACCCAGGAAACTATTGACAAAATCAGGTCTCATCAGCCACACTATGTTGAAAAGCTCTTGGATGTTATTCTAGAAAAGAGTCCTTGCAAGTATAATGCATCATTTTTAATTAAGCCCTTTCCAAGAATTCCATATCTTTGATCGAATACTTGGAGAAAAATTGCTCTTCCAGAGCACAACTCCATCTGTACTTGATGAAGTCTGTCAAGCTTGAACTAGTGGGTGAATGATGTGGAGTTTATGCAAAAGCATTCATTCAAAACTGCACATTATATTGTCATGAACTCTTTTCTAGAGAAAATCCAAAGTGCTTTTCAACATGTCATATTTGACAAGACCAAATTTTCTCAACTCCTGCCTGGGAAAAAAACTTGAAGTTATACTAAACATTTGCTAAAGTTATGGCTATGAACAGTAGCTACAAACTTGCAGAGTCCTTCATGGATGGAATTGGAGATAAAATTCATGATGCAAAGGACATTGGAAAAGTCTAATTTGTTGATACTTTTGCAAAGCTCATGTTAATTGCTCATGCTTGTGTTCATTGTTATGATGAGAAGGTTCTTAATAGCCTTCCTACAGTAAAGTGTTTTACTGTAATTTTGAGACCATCTTCTATACAGTAGACTGTTTATCAACATGGCCTTCTCTACTTTGCTTTATCACACGTGGGAGACATTGATTCACTATGTTTGATGCAAAATCTCCAAGAATAAAACTTCAGAGTGCAAAAAAAGTAAAAAAGCAAAATGCAATGCCTTATGGATTTTGCACACTACAAACAAGAACACACCCCTTTACTTTCGTGTGCAAAAATTTTTGTCATAAACATAAACTATAAACTAGTATCATGGTATGCTTCAAGCTATTGTCCTTTGCTCGCAACAAGCCAAACATAATCTGTTCAACTGCATTGGCTTTGTATATGGAACATAGAATTGCTATACTGCATCATACTTTCATGCCTTTGCAACTACTTGGAGAATAACCGCTATAATGCAAACAAAACAAAATTCTAGAACAAAATATCTAGAATCAATAACCATTGTGCTATTGTATATAGATATTACTATGCACACCTTCAAATTGTATTTGATATCAAAACCAAATTTTCATGATCTACCTAGTTATATACAAATTTCTATTATCTCATTGTCACCTAATCCAAATTGCATATTTCCTACGAGACTTTAACATTGACATATTAGAATCCATAAGGACAGAAGCAATTCTTTTCATTTCGCAGTTGTATCATCTCAATGAGCAAAGGCATAAGTGATTAACTTGAACTTTGCAACAGTGTCATCAAATTCTACTTTCCCACTCTGCTTACCATATTAATTTTTTTCTCATGCTTCAATTTTTAACCCAAGCAACAAGTGACACAATTAGGCCTCATCAACTACAGTGTCTTGAAAAGCTCTTTGAAGTTATTCTAGAAAAGAATTCGTGACAGTGTAATGTACCACTTTGAATTAGGCACTTTGCATGAATTCCATATCTTTGATTGGATACTTGGAGGGAAAGTTGCTTTTGGAGAGCACAAGCCAACACATTCTTGGTCAAGATCAATGAGTGCAATATAGCAGATCAATGATATGGAGTTTATGAAAAAGTGTTAATTCAAATATGCACATTATATTCTGAAGAAAAAAAAATTCAAAGTAAATTCAAAGTGCTTTTCAACATATCATACCTGGTGAGACCAAAATTTTCCAACTATTTCCTAGGTAAAAATTTGAAACCATTTGAAAACTGATGAAGTTATGGCTATGAGCAGTAACTATGAGTTGGGGAAGTTTTGCATGGATGGAATTTGGAATAGAATTCACAATGAGAAGGACAATGGAAAAGTAAAATTAGATGAAACCTTTGCAAAGTTTATGTTAGTGGCTAATGCTTTTGCTCACTCTTGGTTAAAAGCACAAAGTTGTGTCACACTTTTAGCCAACTTATCAGTACAACTAAATTTAACTATTTCTAACTAAAAATAATTTTTGGTCAAACATATGATCTAGTAAGATTCATTCTAGCTAAGTTAGATACTTCCACAACTTTTTCAACTAAAATTGTTGGCTAAAAATATATTGAGCACCACTTTGAGTCCAATTTACCAAAAAAATAAAATTATTTGAAAAACTTGAAGTTTCAATAACTCCTACTAATGTAAATAACATTTTTAAAAAATATAAAAAGTACCCTTTTGTAGATCCATAAGTCTATTTTTCAAAAAAGTCTATTTTCAAAAATGTATTGATTTTAATAGTTTAATTATTATTTATATTTATATTTTATTTTTACTAAAAGTAGGTTATCAATACAAAATATTAGGTTGATTACCATGCCAAGGAAAAATACTAAAACTTATTAATTTTTTTTTTTAAATATGATGCACTAGATAAAAGAATCTATTTCAAGATGGTATAAATTTTTTTCCATTTTAGATAAATATTTAATATGAAAGTTTACATCTGGTGGAAACAACTTTTTTTTGATTCGCACACATTTTAATATTTATTTAAAAATATATGTTTATCAAAATTGAAAAAAATATATCCATGCACTAAAGTTTCAAGTTATAAATACAAACAAAAAATTTGAAAGAAAAAAAAATTACTATAAAAAGTTTGACATCCCATGCAACTTCATTTTTCAGCATTTTATCAACAACTAAATTATAGTGTTAGATTATTAAAAACTAGTTTAAAATAATTTTTTAATTTTTTTTAAAATACAAACATAAAATATACTAAAAAATACATATTTTACTAGTTTACATCATTTCAAAATACAAAGCATATATGCCACTTTTTAGTGATTCAAGTTTAAAAGTTGGATCAGTGTTAGCCATTTCCTTTACAAAGTGTGACACGGCTTTGTGCTTTTACCCTCTTATGATGAAATAATTTTGAATAATCTTCCTACAATAAAGGGTTTTATTCACACTTTGAACCCATCTCCAATACAATAGACTGTCTAACAACATGGACTTGTCTACATTGCTTTGTCACATGTAGGTTTAGAAATGCAAAAAACTAGCATGCAATTTCAGTGAGTATAAAAGCATTGTTGGGTCAATTGTTGTTCATATAGTCTGTGTCTCTAATAAGAATTATTACTATTCCATTATACTACTTATCCACATCTTCGCTTTGTTATTCTTTTAAGACAATAGTATCTACCATATTTTGGGACATATCTTCAATAGCTATCCTGTTGTAAATCAGTTCACAGTCTTTCTTGAGCAAGTATGCTACTATGTAAACATCACTAAAGCATTATGTACATAGCATAGATTTCTTTATTGGAACCAAATTGAAAAATCAAAATTGTTATGCATCACTAAACTAGGTTGTAACTAAATCATATGATATTTTTTTCCTGCATTTGAAGTTTCTAAATTGCTCCTTGTAGATTACAAATTTATTGCAATTTCATCCAACATATATCTTAGTAGTTCCCAACATGCACCATAACATCTATAACATCTACAAATAGGTAGATACCTAACATTTGACATCAGAAAACTCCAAAAACATATGAGATCTTAATAATGTTTTTTCCCTCTTTGTTTTAAGACATGCTTGAAATAAATATCTCATTACATATGCTTGCTAGAACAATTAGAAAACGTAGAATACATTTACTACACAATAGAAAATGGATTAGTCGCTTGACAAATAGGATGAAAAGATGCAAGTACAATATCCTACCTATTTCACACATTAGTTTACTCTTCATATGTTTAATTATCAATCTACTTCATCTCATTGTTCAATCTGCAATGTACAGATTGGAAACAGATACCATAGAGCCATCAAGCATTATCCACATATGCACAAAACAATCAACTTTACTGTTTGAGGGAAATGATATGGTCATTTACGGTTCTACTATTACCACAATTCCTAGAAAACCAACAAAAGCAACAATCATGCATGTCCATTTAGTTGACAACCATAGTCAAATGACAATAACTGTAAACAACAACAATAAACTATTTGACACATTGAACTGCCATTGTTATCACCTCATCAAAGTGTCTTTTATACAATTTTTTTCATTGGGAAAAAAACATAATATGAAAGAGGCAATGTTGATTATCCCCTTCTTCTAACTGCTAAAAGCACTGTTGAGTACATTGCAAAATTCAATTGTAAGTTCCTAAACCTTTTATGGTGTCAATTTTTGCACAGTTTATTCGCTTATTCAAACTGTTTCATAACAGTGAAATTTGTGTCTTGTAACAAGATTTATGTCTACATGTTGATAGCAAAAAACAAATCAATTGTAGCTTAGTATATAATTTCTATTTTTATGTTATAGTACTTTGGAGCTTTGCAATTTATTTATTAATGTCTACTATGCATTGTTCTCTGCATTCATAACTGCTTGTCCTTCGATAATTGCAAGCACCCTGAATTGTAGTTGTCTTTGACAACTACTGCTATGAAGCTTTAAGTCTGCTAAGTAATTGTTCTCACCAAATGAAAGAACAACACAAACAATACTTTGTTTGGTGTGCTTAAAATCAGAAAGCCAAGAAATATTCCAAATACAAACAATTCCCATGTTTATCAAGCAGGTTGAATTGTAAGTAGCTATTTCCAATCTTAATCATGGTTGGTAGACAAATTGATATTGAAGTTTAAGATCTGTTGACCAAACTATTATTTGCATTGTTTTCACTCATTTCTTTAGGTTGTTTGATGAGGCTAGAATTTGTGTCTCTTGAGAGGGTTTATATCTACTGTGTAGCAAACAACAAAAAGTGGAATTTGAAAGTTCCTTTAACACTATCAATTTTTGCATTGCTTATACTCTTGATTACATTATCTAACAGAAGTTGAATTTGTGTCTATTGGCAGTGTTTATGTTTATTTTTCTTGAAATGAAGAACAAGGTAGTTGTAAGTTGCTATAACCTTTATACTAGTGTTTTATGCTTGTTAATATCTCGACATTGTATCTTCTTGTTCCGATTGCTTTTTTCTTCATCCATTTTACCATTTAATGTCTATTCTTCACTACTTTTGAATGTTTTTATGATTCACTCTCAATTATTGAATTAAACACTCAACACTATGATTCATTAATGGCACCTTCTTTATTGCCCACGATTAAGGCTAGAACTAATATTGTCTCTCAATGCACAGACGCAAAGAACTATGAAAAGAACACTATAAAAGATATAGGAAATTATAAACATGTGCTGCTAGGTATTTCCATTCTTAATCGTGGATAGAAAAGACATCGATATTAATGAATTATGGTGTTCAATATTTAACTCAACAATAGATATTAACTCACACAAGCAATCAACACTAGCAAAGAATATACATTAACACACAAAATGCAAACAACAAACACTAGAAATTAACCCATTAAATGAAAACATCTAAACCACTATAAAATGACGTGCTATAAAAGATATAACAACTTACAAATGCCTTGTTTCAATAGACACAGACTCCTATGGATTCTTAATAATCTTTCATATAATTGTCCTTTTCCATCCATTCTCGCTACCAATGCATATCATCATAATGACACCCTTATGCATATATAGCAAATCATTTTCATTCTTTCTCAATATGTTGTAATGCAATAACCATTAATGTGTTATGGTATAAATTTTTTACTTTCTGAGTAAATAATGATTTACAATGTTTACTCTTTCCAGTAAACAAAGAAGAGTCAACTGTATTTTCATACGCTTATGAAATCCATGTCTCTTGATAAGGTATAAATCTATGATATTCAAAACCAATTTTTTTATAAAAAAATCACAAATACTATATGCAAATGCAATGCTTTAAATTCCATGCATCCCTAGATAGGGTGAATGCAAAGACACAATCATACCAAAAAATGAGAAAACCCATGAAATATTTCTAATAGGAACATTTGCTCAAATAATTATTAAATAAATTACAAAATGACAAAATCATGACAAAAATGCCTGCAACAAATGGCAAAATGGCAAAAAAAAAAAACAATAACTTGTCTATAACAAATTAATCTAGGTGACATTGGCATAGCAGTATAAATACCTTGCTAGCATATTCATTGATGGACCATTCTAATGGGCACCATCCTTCCAGAATTCCAATTTGCAAATACAGTAAATGAAATGTGGTGGTTTATATTGGAAATGTTTCATGGATTTTTGAACTTCTTTGATATGGTTGTGCTCTTGCACCTGCTCTTGTTGTGCATACATAACTCCCTCATAATCAGTCTATGCATATATAGCCTACCATTTCTGTTTAATGTGAATAGAGTGTAATGCAACTGTCATTAATAGCTTATGGTATAAATTTTAATGATTGTCAATGTAAATTCAATTGATTACAATGGCTCACAAGCATTACATATTTCTCTACTGACATAGCCTACATCCATCATAGTTGAGAATGGTGGGAATTAGAAAGAAGTTGATCTACTTTTTCTGCCTTCCTAGATAGATTTCTAAACAGCCTAATGAGCTTTGATAGAGATACATGCGCTCACAAAAATCATTTTTATATACTAGCAGTTGCCTTCTTGCATGTGATGACTCAATCTTTGTTTGTAAAAGCAATTGTTTTCACTCAATTGTCAATGTCTCTTCTATCCTCTAGCCTATTATTCAAATTCACTCAAGATCACTGCATCCACATGTAATAGCTACATTCTCCATTGGACTTACCATTTCCCTCTCCAAATAAATGCACAATAAGTGATCTAATTCTTTCATCTTCATGTACTCATTTGCTCAACCGCTTTGCATCTATCATATTTGAAATAGAAAGCAAGAGATTTGTAAGTTCCTATATCTTTTACATTGTCATTTTTTGTTGTTGCTCACTCAGTGACTTGCATTGTATAATGAAAGAGACATTTGTGTCTGTTGAGAGGATCTATGTCTCCCATCTTTGAAACACCTATCCTTGCTACCTTCTCACAATCATTCAAAAGGACATTTGTAGGTTTTTTTTCATCTTACATCTCTCTTTAATATTTAACAATTTCTCTTTCTAATATTTTCATTCTTTGTGCTTTTAACAATTTCTTGCATGAACTAATTAGTACTTTTAATCTCTGTATGTAGTCACTTAAATCAATGAAGTTTCAAAAAATGTCTCAGTTGGTGGTCATTGATATACATGCAGCTATAGTCACAATGAAATTGTCATTTCTGTATGCATCAAGTTGACTAATTATGTGTACATAAGACTATTTAGATTTCTATACATTATATATCTCATAATTCACTGTAATCTATCAATTACCATGTTTGACATGATCTATGTATGTTGACAAGATCTATGTCTCCCATCTTTGAAACACATGTCCTTGCTTCCTTCTCACAAGCATTCAAAAGGACATTTGTAAGTTTCTTTTCATCTTGTCTTTGTTTAATATTTAACAATTTCTCTTTCTAATATTTTCATTCTTTCCACTTTTCACAATTTCTTGCATGAACTAATTAGTACTTTAATCTCTGCATGCAGTCACTTGAATCAATGAAGTTTCAAAAAATTTCTTAGTTGGTGGTCATTGATAGACATGCAGTTATAGTCACAATGAAATTGTCATTACCATATGCATGAAATTGACTGATTTTATGTACATAACACTATTTGGATTGCTATAAATTATATATCTCATAATTCATTGTAATCTATCAAATACCATGTTTTTTATTTACGCAACTTGATCAAGGATATTTATCTTGGTTTGGATAAGACTTATTGAACAAAACTTATGTCAGCACGAATATTTTTTAAAATAGTTGTTTATATAAGCATTGTCTGATTTCATCTCATTTCAGTGCAACATTGCATTTTGCTACACTCATTTATCATTTATCTTATTGCTTTCCTTAAGAACTTTTCATTATGTCTTCATAAAGAATTGACATGATAGTGTGTTGATCATGATTAAGAATGGAAGCAAAATTTCTTGTGCACACATGCAATGTAATTGCACGTGAATTTATTACATGAAAATGAAAATTAGTTCTAGGTAATTGGTTGATGTAAAAATCATTAAATCTATGTTTGATGCTTTGCGAGTGTAAAATGAGGCATTTCTAATATCATATGACTTTTACAATACCGTTTTATACTTTTCCCATACAGTGTTGTTTTATACTTTTCCCACACCTTTGTATTTAATTAGTGAATGTCTATTATTTGTTTTTGTATGCATTTTTTGTGTACATGTATTCTAGTTGCCTTTGAATTTATTAAATGAAAACCTAAATTGCACCTGAGTAATTGGGAAATGTCCAAGTCTTAAATCATTCAATCAATGTCTTTTCAAATGATTTGTGATTGTCACTTTGTATCTCTTTTAGACTGTTGTTTTATACTTATTTTACATTGTTGTGTTTTATGGGTCAATGTTCTTCCTTTGTCATTAAATAAAAAAATTTAAAAAATAGCTTCTAAATACATAATTATAATTATGTATATGTTTACATATTACCTATATATACATCAACGTGCATGTGTATCATGAATAATATAGATATACACATAAAATGCATATAGACATATATATGTACTATCCATAAATGCACTCTTCATGTATAGAGATGCATGTAAACATGCATACGTATATGTGTATCTATATATATGTATGTATATGTCTATATATATACATCTATATATATGTGTATCTATATATATATGTATGTATATGTCTATATATATACATCTATATATATGTGTAAGCAATTGCACTACATATAATAATACATACTATATACATACACATGTACATACATACATATACATACATACATACATACATACATACATACATATATATATATATATATATATATATATATATATATATATATATATATATATATATATATATATATTGTAGTCTATTGTTTAGCTATTCCTAGTATTCCAAATAATAGATAATGTACATATCTTACAATTTTTTAAGATCATAAATTGTTTGTCAATTGCATGATTTAATATGACTAACCAGGAGCAAAAAAATTAACAAGATGAATCATACATCTAACACAAAAATTTCCCTACTCAACATTCACATTCCAAACACAAATTGAAAATGATCGATCAAGACATAAGACATTGTTGCGATATATATATATATATATACAAACACACACACACACACACAAAAATGCCCGTGATCAACATCATATACTATTCTATAGCTACTCCCACTATCCAAAAATATAGATAATGTACACACCTCCTGATGTTTAAATATCATAGATTTTTTACCAGCTGCATGATTAAATATGACTACTCAAGACATAAAATTTACAAGGTGAACCATACAACTTAGCCAAATATTTTCCTATTCAATGTTCACATTCGAAAGACAAAATGAAAATGATCAATCAACCTCTATAGCACAAGAGATGCATAACCAAGATCTACACTAACAAAACTTTTTTCTGATAATTGTCTTTTGTTGTGGACAAACTAACAATGACTATCTTATTTCCACATCATCAATACAACAGGCTATGTCTCTCTTCTTGCTATGTGCTTTTGCATTGAAAATTATAATCAAATGTTGGCAATATCTTTTCTTGCCATTGATATGCCTACCTACCCCTGTTTTAATTTGCATATCAATTGTAACCCCTCTATGTGTCAATGTATGTATATCTATGTATATGTATGTACATATATATATATATGCACAACCCCCTCAAAAGCCATTGCTTTTTCCCTCTACAAACAATCCGAAAAAATCACAAGATAAACCAAAAATGAAAATGTAGAACATATAGGAACTTAAAAATGCCAATTTTGTTGCCTCAAACATGATAGATATAACCCATCTCAACAGACACAGATTACAATAGCACCAAAGAAGATGGCCAACTAGATATGTATATATAGACACATATATAAATATATATGTGTATACTTATATATATGTATATGTACATACATATTTAAACACACGCACACATATATATGTATGTATGTATGTATGTATACATACTTCTATATATACATAAATAATCTTTTGCTTCACATGTTCAAAGTTGAACAACATAATACATTAATAGCAATTGTACTTCAATCTACTTCACATCAAATGAAAATCATATCAAAAGAAATACAAAATGAAAAACACATACATGTATATAAACACACATATATATACATACATAAACATACAAACACTATATCAAACAATGAAAAATTCCCATACCTTACAATGTTTGAAGACCATAAATTTTTTGTCAACTATATCCAAAAATATGAGTAATTAAAACATTGAACTTGTCAACTATAGCACAAGAGATGCATAACCAAGATCTACACTAACAAAACTTTTGTCTGATCATTGTCTTTTGTTGTGGACAAACTAACAATGACTATCTTATTTCCACATCATCAATACAACAGGCTATGTCTCTTTTCTTGCTATGTGCTTTTGCATTGAAAATTACAATCAAACATTGGCAATATCTTTTCTTGCCATTGATATGCCTACCTACCCCTGTTTTAATTTGCATATTGTAACCCCTCTATATGTATCAATGTATGTATATCTATGTATATGTATGTACAAATATATATATGCACAACCCCCTCAAAAGCCACTGCTTTTTCCCTCTACAAACAATCTGAGCAAATCACAAGACAAACCAAAAATGAAAATGTAGAACATATAGGAACTTACAAATGCCAATTTTGTTGCCTCGAACATGATAGATATAACCCATCTCAACATAAACATATTACAATAGCACCAAACAAGATGGCCAACTGGATATGTATATATAGACACATATATAAATATATATGTGTATACTTATATATATGTATATGTACATACATATAAACACACACACACACATATGTATGTACGTATGTATATATATGTGTGTGTGTGTGTGTATACATACTTCTATATATACATAAATAATCTTTTGCTTCACATGTTCAAAGTTGAACAACATAATGCATTAATAGCAATCGTACTTCGATCTACTTCACAACAAATGAAAATCATATCAAAAGAAATGAAAAATGCAAAACACATACATGTATATAAACACACATATATATACATACATAAACATACAAACACTATATCAAACAATGAAAAATTCCCATACGTTACAGTGTTTGAAGACCATAAATTGTTTGTCAACTATATCCAAAAATATGAGTAATTAAAACATTGAACTTGCCCAAATTCTAAATGACCAATCAAGCTTTACAAAATGAATGATGTATACCCTAAATTTACACCAGCAAAATTTATATTTGTCCATTCGCTTATGTTGTGAACAAAGTGATAATGACCATCTTCTTCGTAAAATCACCCTCCATTACATTCTCTTGAGCCAGAACTGTTCAAAATTCTACACACAACTAATATCACAACTATTCGACATTATATAAACAACTACTATCACAACTAGTCAAATAATCTCATAAACCTTACTTTTTTTGTTTGGCAAGGACTCTAGCTCTTTCATAGCTCTTGTTTTTATGTTACAAAGTCATTATTTTTTATTTAATATATATGTGTGTATAAAATTAAAAGCTATAATAATATTAAATTTATTTATTTTAATTAAATAAAACCTAAAACATCCAAATTTTTGATAGTTATGAGATGTGTTTCTCTTAAAAATGGTCCATCAACCAACTTACCCCATTTATTTCTTGCGAAGGATTGAGAGGAAAATTTAGAAAATAAGCATATACCTAATATGAAAGAGAGAAAGGTTAGAAAATAGATTATTCATCTTCATATATTAGAAAAATATGATGTGACATCAACATGTTTTTTGTCGAGGTGTTCAAAAAGGTCTAAAAAGAATGAGACTGATACTTGTGCACTAAATCATGTTTTATTAGTGTGTGGCATCAAATGGTTTGTTGATTTTTAGATCTAAGGAATACATATTATTCAATTATTGATAGTTATCATCAACACTAACAACTTTAAAGTCACAACTATTGAATCAATATTATCAAAAATATTGAGCATTAAATCAACAAATGCTATAACAACTAAACTATTGGAACATGTTCAACTATTGGATTTTTTTCTAATGAGAAAAATTAATTAATGTTAAAAAATAATTTAGATACAATCTTATACAAATTGAATTTCAAGCAAGGAAAACACACACATTCCAACATCACATACACTAGCAATCACACCTTAGTGTGCAATGGGTACACCGAAGAGGTGTGGTAGGTTAATTAGGATAAATTTTGGTCTATTTTTTGCATACATTTATGCAACACATGAGGTCAATTGGTAGGTCATTTAGCAATTAATGTTGTTTGTGCAACAAAGGTCTTAAAGTAGAAGTGATAGCTTCAAATAAATTATGCATCCACTTACAGGGATCCAAACATGATTGAAATATAACCTTTGAATTAGGAAGATAATCAAGTTCCATTACCAACAAGCTCATGTTATGTTTGAAATAAGGAGAGAGGGACAGAGAGAGAGAGGGAGAGGTAGGGATAGAAAGAGGGAGATATAGAGGGGGGAAGAGTGAGAGATATAGGGGTAAGGAGATATAGATTAAGATAGAGATGGAGAAGGAGAAGGAGAAGGAGGAGGGATATGGAGAGAAGGAGAGAAGGAGATGGAAAGATAAAGAGAGATAGGTGAGAGGGATAGATAGAGATGGAAGAGATAAATATATAGAGAGGGATAGATAGGGAGATAGAAGGATGGATAGTGAGAGGGAGACATGTCTAGAGATAAAGGGGGAGAGAGGAAAATAGAGGTAGAGATGAAGATAGAGTGAGAGAGGAAGAGGAAGAGGGAGAGAAATAGATAGAGAGATACAGGTAGAGGAAGAGATAAATCCAAAGAGAGATAGGGAGATAGAGAGGGAGAGATAGAGAGGACAAGATAGAGGAAGAGGGAAAGGGAGAGAAAGAGAGATATAGATGGTGAGATAGAGTGATAGAAAGATAGAGATATAAAGAAATATAGAGAGGGGAGGAGAGGGAGATAGAGAAAAATAGATAAACAAACAAAGAGAATTAGTGATAGGTAAATACAGATGGAGAGAGGGAGAGAGAAATAAGGAGAGATAGAGAAAGGGAGAAAGAAGTGGGGGAGATAGAGATATATGGGAAGAGAAATAGAGAGAGTTAGAGATATATGGGAAGATAAAGAGAGAGATAGGGATATATGTGAAGAGAAAGGGAGAGAGAGGTAGACATAGAGATATAGATAGGGGGATATGGAGGGAGTGAGGGAGGGAGAGATGGGGAGAGATAGAGAGGGGGGAGATAGAGAGAGAGGGGGGGAGAGAAAGGGAGAGAGATAGGTAGAGGAGAGACAAAGAAAAGGGGGAGAGAGGGAGAGAGAAGAGGGGGGAAAGGGAGAGAGGGAGAGATATAGGTAGAAAAGGGAGAGAAAGAAGAGGGGGAGAGGGGGAGTGATATGTAGAGAGGGATAGAGAGAAGATGGGGGAGAAAGGGAGAGATATCTTAATGTACATAGAGAGAGAGGGAGAGACAAAAAGGGGGTGATATAGAGAGATAGAGGATAAAGACAAATATAGAGATATAGATATAGAGTAGGAGAGATGGAGTGAATGAGAGAGTGGGGAGAGGGAGAGAGAGCTCAATAGAGAGGGGAAGAGGGAGTGGCATAGATAGTGGGAGATATAGAGAGATAGAGAGCGACAAGGAGATATATCAATCACCCTCCCTATATCTCTATCTATTCATCTTTATCTCTTTATCTAAATATATTAATTATTAACTAGAATAATTTCATATTTATATTTAATAATTTTTATTATAGAATATAATATATAATAATAATATAACTTATATATACTATTATATATAATAATAAATATAACTATATTATATATGATTTAATCTGTATTATATAAATAAAAATATATTAATTATTAACTATAATTAATCTCATATTTATATTTAATAATTTTTATTATAGAATATAATATATAATAATAATATAACTTATATATACTATTATATATGACTTAATCTATATTATATAAATAAAAATATATTAATTATTAATTATAATAATTTCATATTTATATTTAATAATTTTTATTATAGAATATAATTACGCCAAAAGAGTGTCTTATTTGAGAATTACCAATCTAATTTTCATGAAATCAATGGTGAAAAGATCATTAAAAGCAATGCAAGTTGGTTATTTAAATCTCGTCCATTGAATGTTTTATAAAGATCAGTGTAAGAAGTTAAAAAAAGCAGCATGTGTTCCCTACTTAAAGTCGTTATTACAATGCCCCACTTGCATATGTTTGACGTAAGTAGCACATTTTCTCCAGCATTACAATCGGGGAGATCTTGTAGCAAAGAATGTGGCCATCTGGGGATTGAAGGCAACAAACTTTTTTATTACGACGGTGAGTGGAGTGCCATTATCCTCAAATACGTCTGTTTAACTGCTTCTTGTTTGCATATTTTTTCTTTTCATTGATTTCTTCATAGTTACAATCGTTGCTAGTTTAGATGCTTCTTTTTGGTTTTATTCTTATATACTGTGTTGTTTATTGAATGAAGTCATAAGCCAATTGAACTGTGTATAAAAAGTTGTGATGGAAAGGTGCAGGCTATAACAACTATCTTCAAACAAGCTTCTGTGAAGGTTACTCTAAGTGGAATTCATTTTGATTGGAAAAATTGTTCATTAGATAAGATTTCCCCTGAGCACCTTACCTTTATTCAGTTGCAACAGATGCTTGTAGGTGTATTGTTGAGGCAGTTACAACCTAAGGAAAAAATAAGTAATCTTACCACGAGGGAGTCACTCAAATGTATTTTTTGTTGGGATATAGTTTTAGCTCCTAAACCAATTTGGTAATCAGTCAAGTTCTATGCTTTGCTTGGGGACGTTTGTTGAATATTCTGAGGTAGTTGTGAATGTGTAAAAATTGGATGTCTTGCTTGGTCATGGTTTCCAAAATGAACCTCCTTGTTCATTAATCCTTTTGGTACTTGACTCTCCATAGCTAACCAATGACAATGGATAATGTTGAAATTTTGAAAAAGCTCCCATCTTGAAATATTGGTGATCTCCTACTAGCTAGGAAAGCATGATTGTGGCTACATCCTAGTTGAAGGGCATATCTACTATTCTTCTTGCCTTTGCTCTTTCCAATAATAAAAGACTAGAGATTGTGTTTGGAAGCTTTATAGGGAGCAAGAAAGTGGGTGAATGATTCCATTGATAGAGTGGTCCTCTTGCACTCTTCCATGTTATCAAATAGATAAACACATCCTAGATATTAGAGACCAAGGTATGGTCCTTGCTAGAAAATGGATGGTAAATGTAATGGTTGGGGATGCTCCTTTATAAATCTTACTTTCCACAAAATTCTAACTGTCGAAAGGATCAGTGATATACAAGAGAATTTTGCTCCCTAGCAATCCATAATTGACCATCTTCACCACCTTTTTGAGGGATCGCCAATGTAAAGGATTTAGCATTTATTCCTATATAGAGATTCCTCCCTATGTTGCCAACCTAGCCTTGTACCTTTTATTTTCATCAAAAGATTGGCAAGGAAATGGTTTTTTTATTGGGTAAAATTTTGAACCAACAGTTGCAACAATGGCACATGTGGCGAGAATTAAATTAAGGTCAAAAGCAAGCAGTACAACCAAATCAATATATAAAAGAATTTTTGAATGATGTTTTTTCAAGTTGCAAGTTCTATGGTGAAGTCCTTATTGTAGGGAGTTGAATTCGAGTAACAAGAACTCTTTGGATAGCTATGGCACTAAAGACTTGTATGATTGAGTGAGACATGCCACTTCTATCAAGCATGAATTGGAGTAACAAGAACTCTTTTAGGGGGCACTTAAATCAAAAGTCATAATTGCATGCATCTGTCAAGATGTAAATTCTTTGTTTCTTGAGAAAAGGCACTTGCTAGCTTCTTTTAGCTTTTACATGACAACATTTTCCAAGTAACACTGTTTCTTGAGTAGCATAGCTTCTTTTTTATGTGGTTTAATATAAGATGCATACACAATTGAACAAAAGAAAACCCAAAATATAAGTGTAACTATAGCAATTGATATTAAGCATAAGGATATCACTCTAGTTGAGAGTCATAGCTCAAAATACATTATCTTATCTCTTCACTGATGACATAGAGATTGTTAGTGTGGAAAATCACATCAATTTATTAAGGTCTCATTCAACTATTCAAAATTTGTAGGGAAATAGATATAAAGATTTTCTTAAAAGGAATTTTCTAATGTGTCTAGAAGCGTGTCCAACAATGAAGAATGTGTACCAAACTATCTCTTTGAAGATTCTTGGTGATAGTTCTAAAACAAATCAACACAATATTTTTATTTGGATCGGTAAATATTACAATGCACGTATTCTCAATCAAGTTAGATCATGAACATCATTAAGCAAAATTTCATTTACAAAATATATTAGTTGGAAGTTGGAGTTCATTTCCACAAAGCTTTCAAAAGCACTTCTATGAAATGCAACCTATCAAGGCAACACATTGTGTTTGGAGTTGATATAATCTTCTACAAGGTGTTTTATCTCAACTGTATAAGGTGCAAGGTTTGATGGGTTTATATGAGGCAATAGTATCTAACTTTCCCAGTGAGATAGTAGCCTTTGAGGTGTAATGTAATGTTTAGATGGACTACTTGTTTAAATTAATATGAATTGGAATCTCTTAGGTGAGTTGCCTCTTTGTTTTTGCAACCCAAGTTTTGTGATGGTCTGAACAAGAAATAACTTTATCTCTATTTCTCTAAGTATGGAAAATCACTCCTTGAAAATCCATGTTTGATCCTCTTAGTCTTGTTTCTCATAGATTCTATTTCTCTATTCATCATGCTACATTGCCTTGATGTGTTGTTTTAATAAAATCTTTCAGTTATGATGTCTACTTTGAAAGTCTCATATAATTTGTTTCATCACAATCAAATCCCGCAAAATCAGAGACTGTTTACAACTTCTCCAACGAAATTGTTGTACTTAAAATATGCTCTTAAATTTCCAATTAGAAATTGTAGCCAATTTTTTAAAGCCTCACCCATACTTTGAACTTTATGCAAGTAGCAAAGCAACAACACCCTTTATTTTGTATATGCCACTGGGGTAGCCAACAATCACTAATCACAACACCTATGTACAAAATTGTGATATTGCTTACTACTAATTGAACTTGCACAAATGTATGCAAAACAATAGATCAACATTTTCCCTAATTGAACATTCACACCTCTTCGGCGTACCCATTGCACACCAAGAGAAATTGCTAGTATATAATAATAATATAGCTTATATATAATATTATATATAATAATTAATATAATTATATTATATATGATTTTGTAATGCCTCGCCATGCAACCCTAGGGGAAGTTGCAATTCTCTAACCAAACGCAACAATTTTTTTTTTTTGTTAAAGTGCAATAACGTACAAGTTTGCTACACATTGCCAACAACCCCTAAGGCTATGAGACAAAGATTACTTAAACCCGAATTAAACAACCAAAGAATGAAAACATAACATCATTCAATTAAGGAATTAAAGTACATACATTCCATACCGGATAATTACATCAAAGACTAATAGATACAACATAATATCCAATAACAATTGTTTATAATATAATTACAACCCTCATTCCCCGAATGAGGTAAATCAAATAAGAACGATAATATATTACAATTTCCACCTCGGTACAAATGAGGGGTAATGAAATACAAGAATAACTAGAATGAAAGAGCTAGAAGAGTAACAGGAAATAACGAGCTCCCCAACATGAAAGTCTCGTCCACATGATCACGATCAAAGCCAATGGTGTAAGGTGCACGTTCCACCCAACCAAGTGAAACCCAAAGGCTCACCCCCCATGCTAGGAGATAGTAACAAGGATTTCTGGTCAAGACCAACTACCTCTAGACAAAGGCTAAACATAACTGAACCGACTCAAATACCAAACAACAACACTTAACACAGTACGAAAACTCACAAGACAATACATTGCTTCCAGGTTACATAGGACAAGTACACCATTGTACAACACACAATAACTGACTAACTGTTGATGTAGGAAGAGTGTCATACATAAATTTCCATGAGTTACCCTAGCTCAACTTTCCTAGGCTACTGGACCCCCATCATGGGTTACCCTGGCTTGCCTCTACAGGCCGCCAGAACCTCATGCAAAACTGTGTGTCTCATCTCATCTCGAGCCTTAATAACGCATACTTCATGAGAGAGGCATTTATTAACTTTATTAGTGTGAAGTTCCCTATTAATTCTTTTAGATTATCACTTGATTAAACCCTAGGTGAGATACCCTAGCGCCCCTTTGTGTGCCGGACCCCCACAAAGAGACACTCTCCTTTCGACAACACAACCACAATACAAAACCACAATTCAATGGTAAGCTAGAAAGACAACCTCTCCAATCCAAGGAGGAAACGAACAATGGAAACTCACTCCAAACACTAGAGGAAACAAAATACCAACCCCCACTCCTTCCAAAGGAGGTACAAATTACATAACCCTCTCCTAATCCCAAGGAGGCACAAATCACATAACCCTCTCCTAATCCCAAGGAGACACATATCCTCCCCGCTCGTGAAAACCAGGTGAAACAACTTGGTGTAACTATGTATATTTTCCACGACACAACAAAAGTTGGCTAACATAAAGACAACCCACAACAGGATGCAATCCCCTATCTGGAAGACTTCAACAATTACCCTATACTCCCAACATCGAGCAAGAAGGAATAAACATTTAAAAGCATTTCTAACAGTTATAACAAGCTAACGTTCAGATTTCCTAAATCTAGTCAATCACAGTTTTCTTTTCTTGCACTTGAAATAAATAAAAGCCATTTGTGTATTTTAAGTCTCACCACCAAATTCATAATCAAACATATAATAATCAAGGTCGTTTAACTAAAATAAATCATTTATTAACTCTAATTTCACATCTATAATCATAATCAAAGAATTTAAATAATGAAGTCATTTAACTAATATTTAAATCGATTTTCTTATTCTAGGTTTACTATTATTTTCAAATTACATCATTTAA
Organism: Sequoia sempervirens; assembly: GCA_007258455.2. Classification (NCBI taxonomy): domain Eukaryota; kingdom Viridiplantae; phylum Streptophyta; class Pinopsida; order Cupressales; family Cupressaceae; genus Sequoia; species Sequoia sempervirens. The sequence goes on from VDFB02032688.1 coordinate 160,822, forward strand.
ATAATTCAAGGCATTTATCTTATTCAATCAATCTTATTTCACACTAATAACACCTTGTTCATTAAATAAATATAAACTTTACTAAAATATCTATTTATTTTAAATATTTCAATCGCTTAATAAAGCAATTTTAATTTCCAAATAAAACAATTTAATTGAACTTACCAAATATTTAAAAATCATATATATAAAAATATACATGTATATATACTATGCATATACATATATATATATCTAATTAAATATATATGCATAATTATATAAATCATATATATTTATATATTTAAATTAATTATTATTTAAATAAATATTATAATAATATTATAATAATATTATATATATAATATATTAATATTAATATAATATTAAATAATATTTATAAAATAAAACACAAAAACCAAAATCCAAAAAATTCGTTGAACTGCCATGAAGCCCTAAAGGCCGCTGCGTGTGTGAGCTTCACACAGTCCGTGGCCGCTAGGGTCGTGGCTTGTGTGAGTTCCACACAGTCCGTGGCTGTTCCGGCCATGCCTGTGTGGGCTTGACACAGTCCATGGCCTTTCGGTCGCGACCTGTGTGGGTTTCACACAGTCTGTGGTCATTCCAGCCACGGCCTGTGTGGTGGCGGTGGGGTTTGACCTCCCTCCCCACAGCAACAAATTATATATATATATATATATATATATATATATATATATATTTTAATAAAAAAAACCCTACGTCTATACATGGCGAAAATACAAGGTATTTTCTAGGTTTTATCCAAAAATCTAAATTTTTCAAATATAACAAATATATTTGTATATCTATTTATGAATATATCCATGTATTGATATGCATGGGTATATTCACAAATATATATACCAAGATTTTAATTTCATACCCAAATTGTGAAAATAATCCAAACCATTACAAGAACAAAAAATTATTTTCTAAACAACAAAGAGGGTTTCAAAATCTAGTTCTAAAATAGAGCTTTCTTTGATTTTCATTCTATTTCTTGGTGTAAATTTCTTGTTTGGTTTTCCATTTCCAAAACTAACTACAAGTTTGCAAATTTGAGAGCATTTCTATGGATTTTTCATTGAATCAAAACTATATTTTCAATCATTCAAAATGAGCAAGAAGAAGAAGAAATAAATGATGGAACCTTGTGTTTTCTCCAAAATTTGCAAGCTTCAACAATGGAGAATTCCAAGCACTCCTTCACTCCACAAACTTAGCCACCTCCAAGCTCTCCACCAAAATCAAACCAAGAATTCTTCAAAGAATTCAAACCAAGTTTTGCTCTCCAAAAATTCAAAATTCAAAATTCCCCCATAAACATGAATTACCTTATGCAATTTCTTCTCCAAATTTTTCAAACCCCTAATTTTTAACTCACCCACCAAAACTTATTGCTAAACTAGATATTTTATTTTTGCAATTTCATAAAACAACTTTAATTTCCAAGTATAATTTTTGCACAATATTAATTTAAAACAAAGATCTATTTTTGCAACCTAAATGATAATTAAATTTTCTTTCTTCAACAAAATTGAATTTACCAAATTACATTTAAAATCATTTTTTTTTTTAAATTTTATTTCAAAAAGGAATGCAAGGCAATTTCTATTTTGATTTGATCTGAAAATTTAATAATGCTAACACAAATATTTTAATTTAATTTATCAATAAATAAATCTAATCCATGATTAGATTATTTTATTGATTGAATTAAATTAACTAATTAATTAATAGTCACTCATTTATTTATTTTGACAATGCAATTAAATAAAACAAGCACCCTTTATCTTGCAAATTTAAATACGCAGCACGAAGAGAAGAGGCAACAAAGAAAATAACTTATCCCAACTAACAACCCGACGACACACTATGGCTAGGGTGATGTCACGACACAGAAAACCTAGCTACTATCTCCCAATTGTTTTCCGTTGGACATGGGACACGCTCAGACCTGTAGAACCAAGTGGAGTCGATGTCCTGTACCTGCATCTTGCACACAATATGAGTCAAACATGCATATAATATATTAAAACACACCATGAAGAGGAAATCATGGAATCACAGGGCGCTCGCACGCGAGTGATGTGATCCCGTCCCCTTCACCAATACAACATCGCTAACTGACACATCTAATCATCATTGATATAATCAAAGCATGAACATCAATAATTCACACCCATGCTAATTTAATCCATAACATGAAATAATAATATCTGATTAAAGTGTCATCACATAAAATATAATGTTTACATCACTTAACAATTAGCGGTCAATAGTAATCAAGTTTATAACCAATGTGCTAACAAAGCAAAACATACATAACGAACATTGTTCGATCAAAAGAACAAAATGGAGGTGTCACAGATTTAATCTGTATTATATAATATATATATATATATATATATATTAGTTATATTTTGTATTATATTTATATATATTTTTTATTATATAAAAATATAAAAAATTATTAATTGTAATAATTTTATATATGTATTTAATGATTTTGTTAAAGACTATAATATACAATAATAAGTAGTAATACTATAATTATATTATTTATAATTTATTTTTATTATATAGAATATACATTGTATATTTATTATATTGATATATACTTAATTACGAGGGGTAAAAGATGTCAGAATGTTAAAACCTAAATGTGCCTATTATTAAGATCTAGGTCATAATTTTCTATTTTAATAAACATGGTCAAAACCCTCCTTAAAACCTTATTTTCATGTTGTACCACCAAATTTAAGGACAGACAATACCAAAAGGAAGAGTTTATACAAACCAATAGCAACGGAAAAGTAAAGAAAAAACAAAAAAGCAAAAAGCTTCCAAAAATGACTTAAAAATGATGAAAATGATGAAATGGAATTTGCATTCTGCTAACCTCTTTGCATTGATACTAACTAATAAATATCTTTTGCTGCCGAAAGTCCTTTTTTGCCTCCATTTTAATAAAATATATTGTTTGTGAAAATTATCGGTGAATAAAACCCGTGGAACCGTAAAAAACAATAAACTTTCGTGGTGGGAAAAATCAATGGTTGTCGTGCTTCAACTACCTTGCCAGGGTTATCAAGGTTTGTCGGCTGTCCATGGAAAATGAAATGAAATGAAATATTTTAATGACGTCCACTAGGCCAAAGAAGCCTATGGGACCCAAGAGCAGCACAGGAACCACCCACAACAAAGCCCTAGACAAAATGGAGGCTCTGTTCAAGATCAACCCTTTGGTGCTGGACTTGATGATTCTTCAAATAAGGTATTTAAATTGTCAACCTGCACCATATCCCCATAGCTGGCCGGATGTCTTTATATGCTGAGCATTCTATGATAAAGTGCCATTTCGTCTCCACCATACCCTTGTTACAGAAACGGCATATTCTATTTTCCCACTCCTCTTTAGGAACCACCCACCTACTTGTTTCACACCTAAGATGATGTGAACTAGTTCGCAATTGAGCTATCAACATTTTTTCTTTCCATTTGATATTCGCTCTTCTATAGGCCTTTTCTTCATGGTCCCTCATGGGATTGAATTCTTTGATATAATAGTCCTTTTTATGCCCTGTTTTTTTCATCCATATAGCATATTTAAATTTTTCTCTCACATAATTTTTTATTTCTCCATTTGTGTTTGAACACTCATGCATCACAACATCCCATTTCTTCATCCATTTGTTATTAAGTTTCATCCATGTGTTATTTCTTCTAGTTAGCTCCTCCTTCACAATTAGCTTAGGCCATCGATGATTCTCCATATTTTGGACCTTCTTTAGGTAGCTTAATAATTGGATCATCGTTGAGGCCTCCAAGGGAAAAGTACTGGTCTCAGCCAATAAAATTTCATAAGGCACTGTAGTCTTAAGCTTGAGGCTGCATATAATTAGATGTTTTTGTATCCTTTCCACTTGTCTCCATTTCTGATATGACATGCTACTGCCCCAAATTTCACACCCATAGAGAATTAGTGAAGTAACAAGAAGACCAAAAAGCATTCTTTTAGTTTTCCAATCCCATAATTCTACATTTCTACATCTATTTTGCAAAGAGTACAGTGCTTTCCAGCCTCCTTGAATTCTTTTTGCTCTACATGTTTCCCAACTAAGCTTGTTGTGAAAATCAAGCCCAAGGTACTTGTACTCGTCCACTATTTCCAATGGCTTGCCTTCAAAGAGAAATTCAATTTGCTATTTTTTTCTTTGTAGTGAGAAGATCATTATTTTGGTTTTGGTAGTGTAAACTTGCATCCTGACCTCTTGACAAAACGTTTCAAGGGCCTTCAACTGTTTTCTCAAATCAAGCACAGTTTTAGCAATTAATATGAGGTCATCAGCATATAAGAGTAATTTTATTACAAAGTTGGCCACATGAATGCCTTCCCCACCAACCTTGTCAATCCATTCTTCCATCTTATCAATGTAAAGCCCAAATAGCATTGGGGAGAGCGGGCAACCTTGTTTGACACCAATGTCACTACCAAAGAATTTTGACATACCATCATTGGTTCTGATTTTAGCTTTGACCTGCTCGTAGAGCCTATGAACAACCACCCTAAACTCATGCGGAACTCTCAAATCCTCCATTCTCTTCCATAGCTTTCCCCGAGGAACCGTGTCAAAGGCTTTTTTAAAATCAACAAAGCAGCAATAGGCTTCATCTCCTTGAGTGTCCCAAAATTTTTCAATCAAAAATCTAAGGGTAGCTCCATGATCAATAGTGGAGTGTTTGGGCCTAAAACCAGCTTGCCCTTTTGCTCTTTTCCCCTCTTTTTTAGCCCAGCTGCTAATCCTGTGCTCAATCATGCTTCCAAAAAGTTTCCCCATAAGAGGGTTAATCATAATAGTCCAGTATTTTGATGGGTTATTTATGTCACCATTTTTGTGCAAGGGGATAACAACACTAGTGGTCCATCCTTCTGGGAAGCCATCTTGAATGACCCTATTGAAAATGCTCCTAATACAAGGTGCAAGGACCTCAATACCCCACTTTAAATGCTCTGCTTGCAGCCCATCAATATCCTGCGCTTTCCCTCCTGCCAACCTTCTTATGCCTTGAC
>VDFB02032689.1:0-11975 GCA_007258455.2 Sequoia sempervirens
ATATGACTTTGAACTAAGAGTTGAAATTTTGAGAAAGAGGATTGAATGATATGCCACCAAATATGAAAGTAAATGTAATGTTACCATAATGCTATTTATTATTTAGATTTCTTAACACCTTAGAAACACACTTGATTATATGGAAGATAGAGAGAGTAAGAAGATGCATAAATATTCTCATATAAATAAAGACTTGTGTGCTTTTCACAACCTCATAATATGACTAAACCAAGAGGTTTAGAATTTTAAAATGGAGGGTGGATGAAATGCTAGCAAATATGAAATTAAATGTAGTTGAGAAATTAGAAAGAGAATGATAACAATTTATTTAAAACTACCTTTGTTATTTCTTTGTTGATACCTTGAAAACACATTTGATCTAAATAGAAGTTAGAGATAATTAAAAGATCCTTGTTTTGTATTTTCCTTGTTCAAAGATGCATGTTTTTCTGCTATAACAATCTCTATCTTGTATTTTTTCCAAAGTTTATTCCTAATTTAGGAGAGACCCATCTAAGCATGTTTCAAATAGTTGTGATAGTAGTTGTTTATATAATGCCCAACATTTTTATCAATATTGGACCAATAGAAGTGACTTTAAAGTTTTTTGGGCCTTTTTGGACACCTTGAAAAAAGCATGCTGATGTGGTATCATATTTGATGATGTGGCTCAAAACCTAGCTTATAAAGTGTGGACTTGCCAAGTAAGCTGCTGTAAAACTTGGGGTGATTTCAAATTTCCATGTAGGATAATTAGAATCTCGATGTTAGGGGTGCACAACTACTGGTCTCCTTTCCCCTAATGGTTTAAGATCACTAAACCAAACTCACTTATAGGAAATGAAGCAAGTTAAACACACAATTCAATTTTCAAGAATTGTTATATCCAAAGTGAATGATTAATCTATTCAGCACAAAACTCTTGAGATGAACAAAACAACTCAATTTCCAAGAATTGTTATATCAAAAGTGAATAATTAATCTATTCAGCACACAACTCCAGAGATGAATAGAACACACACTAAAATAACAATTGAAATATATTTTAAAAATAGATTAGATGATAGACATGCCAACATACTAATGCTTTTATTACATAACAAATAAATATTTTAAAATATCAGCATATAATTGATTAAATCTTATACTAATCCCACTTTGAATAACAACTAAAATACATTTTAAAAATGGACAATAAATAAAACTGAAATGTATTTAAAAAATAGGTTAGATGATAGGCATGCCAATACTATCTTGAATAGAATTAAATATATCAAAAATGGGTAAATATTTCTATATGGTGTGTTCCAAAAATTCAATCACTACATAATATGTTTAAAATCAGCTTTGTTCATGAGAAACAAATATTTATAATTTGATAAAGGACTTAATCAACTGCAGAGGGGCACTGTACACTCATAGCTCCAATAAACTCTTATTTTAAAGAGTAACGCATCAGTTAGACATTGGTTACTTATTCATACTTCTTTTAAATGAATTATATAAGGAACTTGGTAGTGAAATACATAAGAAGATTCCAAAAGAAAATAATTCCAATTGAAAACAAATCTCATAAAAGAAGCAGAGATTGTTATAACTTACTGAAATAAATAACTCTACCTATCCTAAAATAATGGTAAATCAATTAACTTTGCTGCAAGATTAAAGAAGAAACTAATCACCTGGAGATTATGGAGCGGCTGCTTAATGTAAAGTGTATATTTTGATAACTTTGAAATTTTTTAAAATTTTCATGCAGTTAATTTTCCACTGTGGTGAATTGTTGGCAGTGAATTTTACTTGGCGTTGAATTTGTCATGGCGGTGAATTTTCCCATAATGAATTGCTGACGTGAATTTTACTTGGCCACTGAATTTGTCATGGTGGTGAATTTTCCCATGATGAATTGCTGACAGTGAATTTTCTATTGGTGAATGCTGATGGTGAATTTTCCATCAGTGAATTGCTGACGGTGAATTTCGAGAGGATTGGTTTAATTGTTGAAAAATTTTCTTCAAAAACTAATCACTGCAATTGTTCTGAGAAATCCATTACAGAACAAATGCAAGAATTTAGATAAATGTACTATCTTTCCACACAAGAAATTAACATCAAATAGAACCCATAAAAATTTTACTACATATTTAATACTCATCTTTATTGTATCCATATGATACTATAGCACAGTACTCTAGTTCTTGTGTTTATATGGTCCTCCTTGCTAATTTTCAATGCTGACGTGAATTGCTGACGGTGAATTTCGAGAGGATTGATTTAATTGTTGAAAATTTTTCTTCAAAAACTAATCACTGCAATTAGTTCTGAGAAATCCATTGCAGAACAAATGCAATAATTTAGATAAATGTACTAAGAAATCCATTGCAGAACAAATGCAATAATTTAGATAAATGTACTATCATTCCACATGAGAAATTAACATCAAATAGAACCCAAAAAAATTTCACAACATATTTAATACTCATCTTTATTGTATCCATATAATACTATAGCACAGTACTCGAGTTCCTGCGCCTACATGGTCCTCCTTGCCGATTTCTCAATCTTCCATTTCTGAATTCGTTTTCATGTTCAGCGCCATTACCATAATCAGAATTACCCAGAGACAGAATAGAATCAACGTTCTGAAATGCAAGGTCATAATTGGCGAAGCATTTTTCCCCCGCCCCCAAATATCAAATCTTCTTCCTTTACTTCCTCTTCTGGAGAACGCTTGCGCTTCTTTCTTTTTCCTCTCTCCTGTACTGCCATTGCCTATCGCTAAGTCTTGTGTATTGTTGAATGCATATTCTCCCTTGCGAAAAGGCTCTTTTTCCTCTGTTCTTTTTCCCCTAGCATCCCTATCCTCAGCCTTTTTCCTCCCCCAATAAATTGCAGGGCAGCGACATTAAAAAAAAATCGAAATGAATTGCAACTCTGGTGGTTTGATGAGCTATCAATGACCCATTCATAACGGCTCCAAGATCACTTCTACCACTCTCGAAATTCATTGTTCAACCAACTAGGAGCCAAGTGTATCAATTTAAGATCTTTTCACATGCAATTAGTCATATAGGCCATTCATATTCTCTAGCTAATATTGACTTCCCAATTAACATTCCTCCCTAAAATATATTTTTATGGATTAAAAATGAATACATCCATTACAACAAGTTGGATATATATATATATATATATATATATATCACATTTAAATGTGAATCATCCATTTATAACACTATAATCTCTAAATCTTGACTCATTCAAAATGGTCATCAAGAAAAGATAAAAAGTATAGACCAACACGACAGCTATATAATTTGTCCAATTGACTACCATAATCTTGGCATACTATAACTTTGTTTGGTTAAATAAATTTACATTCATGCTACCCAAAATGTGACACCCCAATTCACTTCAATATCTTCATAAATATTATATCTATTTTCTCTCATTTCATTTATACCTTTCTTTATACTCCTAGAAGACAATAACATATACTACACAACTCTTATGCATTAATAAATTCATCTATTTTCTATCATAAATTCATATCCAAGTATAACATGATATTGTCATGCTATGCATATAGTTGGAAATGGCATATGTTAATAAATATATTCATATAATTGTGAATATTTATATAAATCCAAATCATATTAAATATACTAACATTATACACACTTAATAGTTTAATTCCATGTGTGAGGCACTCAATGAATAATTGTTGGAGAATTCATAACAAAATAATAACAAAGTGGCATAAAATTAGATTTAAAGAGCATTGTGACAGTTAGAGTATGAAGCTCTTCCATTTCGTTGTCATTTTTTCCATGAATATTGGCATCTACAAAAGAAATGCCCAAAACTTAACTCAGCAAGGGCTCAACTCCATGTACCATCTCGTCAAACCTCAAAGGCAGACAAAGGGAAAGCACCTGTTTTGGTGGATGGTGTAGATAAGGAAGGGTTTATTCTAGTGAAGCCTCACAACAAGGGTAGATGCCAAAAAAAACCTCTGTAGGATAGTCATGGTGATGAAGTGTTTATCATTTTGAAGTTCTTAATGATGGTATGAACATTATGGGGGGATCTTGGAGGGGATGCACCTAGAGACAGGTATTTTCAAATTTCACCAGGGAAGTCCCAAAGAGGTTGCTATCTTGGGAAGCCCTCAAGAAGGGATTCATGCAACACAGTTAGATGTAGAGTTGGTTTTTGGGAGTTCTTGTGACTTGGAGATAATTTAAAATATTGAGAGGGAAAATGTTCCAACATCAAGTGAGTGTGCTCCCCCAATGGAGAAGGGAGATTTGGATGCGGGTAAGGGAAGTAAATCCTCACCTACTTTAGGATTACATTAGAAAATTGTAAAGAGAGGTGTTGAGAAACCCCACAACGTTGGTCAAAAGAAGCATCAAGAAAAATTAAGTTAATCTTAGATTGAATGGATTCAGGAGGGGGATATAAACACAACTTTATTTTTAACTTAGTCAAGGCTAGAAGTCATGGGAGTATTATCTCATCCCTTACATCTTCTCAAGGGGATCGATTAACTTCTTTAAATGATATCTCTAGAGAATTTTTGCACCACTACTCTACTCTATTCATGGAGGACTCTCCCTTTTTTGAGGAAGAGGAAAATCATATCTTGGCTTGCATTCTGACTTTAGTCTCCTGGGAGATAAATGAGGAACTTGTTGATCCCATTTTGTTGGATGAACTTGAGGGGGTAGTTTTTATGATGAAGAAGGGAAGGCCCCTAGAACCGATTGATTCTTGCTGGAATTTTTTTAGGAATATTGGGAAATCATTAAGGAGGACCTATTGGAGGTTGTTTAGGAATCCCAAAAGAACAAACCGATGTTGAAAGCAATGAATGCTACATTCTTGGATTTTATCCCCCCAAAAGAAGGGGATAATTCTTTGAACTTGTTTAGACCCATTACTCTTTGCAATGTGGTTTACAAGATTATATCCAAATAGATGGATGAGAGACTTAAACCATGGTTGAATAGAATCATTTTTTAAGAAAAAGGTAGATTTTTGTTAGGGAGATAGATTATGGATGGGGTGGTTATTGCAGTAAAGGTCACTCATTCTATGGAAAAATAAAAAGAAAACACAATGTTTATCAAACTGGATATGGCTAAAGCTTATGATCAGGTCAAGTGGTCATTCTTGCAAAAAGTTCTCCTAAATTTTGAGTTTAAAAGGGATTGGGTGAATTGGGTGATGAGTTGTGTTACATAATCTTCCTTCTTTGTTATTGTGAGCGGGGAGCCCTTTGAGTTGTTTTATGCTTCACAGGGTCTACGACAAGGAGATCCTTTGTCTCCATATCTTTTTATCCTTATGGATTTAAAGGGTTGGGAGGATATATCAAGTCCCAAGTAAGTTAAGGTGATATACAAGGGTGGATTTGGGGCAATAGTTTGCCACCTTGGTCTCACTTGCAGTTTGTCGATGACACTGCTTTGTTGGGGGTCACCAAAATTAAAGAAGTGAATAATATCAAGCAAGCTTTAGACACTTATCTTACAACCTTAGGGAAATGTATCAATGAAGAAAAATCCTCCATTTATTTCTTCAACACTCCTCTTATTCAACATTGAATTTTCCTGTATTCTTCGATTTCAAATTAGAGAGCTACCTCTAATTATCTTGGTATCCCTATCTCTGTTGGATCTCTTTTGAGGGGAACTTGGAAGAAGGTGCTAGAAATTTTTTGTGATTGGATTAATCATTGGACTCATTGGTAGCTTTTATTTGATGGAAGATTTTTGTTGCTAAAATCGATGAACTTCACTCTCCCCATTTACAAGTGTATGGTCGAGGTAGCTCCTACAAAATTCCTTTCTAGATGCTTTGGAAAGGAAATTCTTATGGGTTGGAAATCTAGCTTCATCGAAGTGGAGTTTGGTAAAGTGAGAAAGTATATGTAGACCATTGCAGGAAGGTGGTCTTGGCCTGTGGCAGGCTAGCCTTTCTAGCCAAACTTTGGCTACTAAGCTTTATTGGAGGTGGTGTAGTAATCATGACCTTTCTTGGGATAGAATCCTCATAGTTAAGTATTTGGGAGGTGTGGCACATTGGGATGTGCCGGGAACTTGCTTATCCAAAAAAGGCTCTATGATCTGGGACACTCTCAAAAGGAGTGCCAATTTAATTAAACATGATTGTTTTTGGATTTGTGACAATGGTTTGGAAGCTCTTTTCTAGTATGAATCATGGGATGATTTTCCTCCCATACTGTCAATGCACCCTCACTTACAACACCTTTTCAATAGTTTCATGAAGGCCAAGTGGAACAAGGTGGAGGATTACAATACTTCTCAGTATTTGGGGTTGGAGGAGCTTTATAGGTGGAAGGATCCACTAGAATAGCCACCAGGGGGCTTGATTGAGGGTTGTGAGGATCTTAGAATTATTTTGGTAGGAAGAGTTCACAATTCTTTGAGGGGTGGTGACACTCTTTCTTGGAGTCTTGATCCTAGGGGAGTTTATTCAATTGCTTCGAGATACCAAGAGTTGAACTTCAAGAAGTATGAAGGGGTTGAAGTGGCATGGTAGAAGAATGTGTGGAAAAGGTTTGCATGGACAAAGGGAAATTTATTTATTTAGCTAGTTGTTTAGAATAGGTGGGCCTTACTTGCGAGAATCTCCAAAAGTGAGGTTTTCAAGACCCATCTATTTGTGCTCTTTGTACAAATAGTGAGGAAAACTCTTCTCATTTGTTCTTTCAATGCTCCTTCTCTACGACCATCTGGAACATTTGTTGGGGAGCCTAGAAGCATACTTGTAATCATGCGTCTTTTATGATTGAGTTTTGGAGGATTCTGGGGAGACCCACAGTAAAGTATTTCTTTCTTCAGGTGGCATGGGACATTGGCTCCACATGCATCCTCTAGTAGTTGTGGCTAGAAAGGAACCACCAAATCTTTCAAGGGAAGGGATTGGTGGTCTACCAAATTTGGAAGTAAGTAATGGGTATGATTCATGATACACTATATGCAAAATGTGAGGTTTCTTCAACCATGGAGGTGATGGAGGAAGAGTTGATGCAAAGGTTGGGTTTTCATGAGAGTAATTTATGAACCACAAGGTTGAAGGGGTGTTGTCTTACCAAAAGCAAAATCAGAAGGGATGGGAGATGGTCTTTGCCCCCTAGTGGTGTTCTAAAGATTAATATTGATGACTCCTCTAAGGGAAATCTTGTTAGATGTACATGACAACTGAGGGGGGGAATTAATTGTATACTTAAAACATTCAAACCCTCAATATCTTTTCAAACCCTTATCAACCATTAAACCCTTATCACGCTTTAGCAGAATGTAAAAATATTAAGCAATAGTGTAAACACATCCAAACACATAAGAACACTTGATTTACATGGAAAACCCAAAAAGGGAAAAACCACAATGAGGATTAAATCACATATATATGAATTGCAACACAATACAATTAGGCTCATTGCCAGAAAAAGAAGAAAGGTTCATTTCCAAAAGGACTCACTATCCAAAAGAAAGAAGAATAGAAGATTGTTACAAAGAGATTCACTATCTCAAGGTAACATGAGAAATCGACCACTGCAACTTTATTCCATCCAAAACCTTTGGCTCACTGCCTCCCGCAACTTCAAGCACACTAAAAATGTAGACCCTTCTGCTCACTACAATGGAGTCATAGGCATTGAGATCACACTCAAATCACCACACTTAATTAAATTCACTTCTTTCATACACCTTCCATAGATCCCTTCTCATCTCCAACAATTTACCTTGCTTATATACCATCCTCAACCTAAGAAATCTTAATTCGGTTAGCCTTAATGAAATGTATGCACACAAAAAGTGTAACACCAAAATAGGCTAGCACCAAACACCTCCACAGTGGAAAGAAGTGAAGGATGACCACACCAAGGGTTAACTAGGACCCAATTCCTTATCACCACGCTACACGATACATTCACAATCCATGAGGTACCTCTGCAAATAACTCTAGCATGCCAGGTCAGCCAAACCTGAACTAAAACTACAAGCGACCACATACACGCTTCTATAGGTCATGTGGACCACACAACAAAACTTCACAATATCCACACAACATCTCAGAATATTCCATTATCAAAATATTTTGCACCTCTACCACAATCGCCTGAAATTGAGAACACCATTATTCTATGCAACTAGACACTCTACCACAAAATACAACTTACTAACCAGCCTTATGGAATACCTCAACACCTAAAACCTCAGGGGAAGGAAGTTACAAATAATATAAGTGAAACATAGGAAAATAGTGGGGTTAGTTTCCTAAAATGGAAAGGTGGATCCAAAGAGGGACAATGGGTCCTATTTCCCTAATTTCATTATGAAATGAGATCCTCACAAGGAATTGACTAGAAACCCTTAGGTGAATCAACCCTTTGTGAGAATCTTTAGGTTTCCTTTTTGTGTTTAGGACGAGGTTTAGGTTCACCATACACTTTTGGGAGAAAAACAAAAAATAGAAAATCAACCCATTTATGCCAAATTAAACTTGAAACAACAATATTAAACTCAAAATTGACAGAACCATAAATTAAATTGCAGATCTAAGAAGGGTGGGACTATGTTTACCAGTCGTCAAAAGTGAGTTTTCAAAGGATGACTAGGACTCATTTTCCCATGGGTGAATGGATCCAATTTCAGGGTTTTTCTTCAACTTTTGAGAGCCTCTAACATAGATCTGAAGCTTCCAATTTTTCCAAGTGGCAATGTTGGAATGTCGGAAATAACTTCTATAGATGAGTTTCTGTGAGATGAAAACAATTTTGACAACTTTTGCAACTTTTTTAACTTCAAATTTTCTCTTCAAGAGGTCTTCAAGCTTTCTTCCACTAGATCTGCAAACACAAGATAAGAGGGAAAAATTGTTTGTTTTTGGTGAATGGGGGTTTGCCTTGGTCAAACCCCGTTTTGGTAATCAAACCTTGAAATGAAATAAAACATGAAAATGGGAATGGAAAATGAACAAAGCTATGTTACCACTCAACAAACCTGTCGATAAGTCCTTGAATGAAGGTATGCAACTTGCATGAAATGGCTTCAATGGATGTGGATCTTGAACTTTGAATCTTGTTTGAAATAGTGCTTTGAATGCTTGACTTGATCATGAAACCTACATCATAATGTTAGCTCCAAAAACATGCATGATGCAAGTACTTTGACATAATGAATGGATCTTGAATTCTACAATAAAAAAAATGATAAATCTACCTTTGAATGCCTTCAATTGCTCTTGAAATACTCTTGTAAATCTTGAAAAGTGATCATGAAAGTCTCATAAAATTTCTAGGTTGCTTAGATAAAAAATGCTAGGTGAAACTTAGTGAAATAACCTTGTATTTATAGGTATGCATCCTTAATTTCCTGAAATTCAAATATCACAAGCCAACATTGAATTACGGATTTGAATATATTAAAATACCACCAAAAACATAATTTGAATTTAAGTCCTAAAGTGTAGGGAGGACCCATTTACCCATGGAAAAATGGGTCTGAGGTCCATAAACCTAGGACACACATTGTTCAATGTGGAGTGTTATTTTTAGACATTAATGAATGTCGGGTTTCCCCTACAAAAAATGTAACTAAATGGGCTTGGAAAATAAATTATAGGGCCAATTAAGGCATAATTAAGTTCAATTAATTAAGAGAGCCCTAAATAAGTGTGAAAGTGTAAAGGGATACACTTTAGAACACTAAATTAAGGCACAATTAAGTCCAATTTAACTAGGAGGGCCCAAACAAGTGAGAAAATGTAAAGGGATACATTTTTATACACTATATTTAGCCCCAAATTTAGTGAGAGGATGACCTTGCATCAAACTCACACTAAAGTAGACAATCAAAACATATGTATGCAACAATTACAAGATAATCAATCACACAATGCCAAAGTCTTAAATAAAGGAAAAAAATAAAAAGAGTGTATCAAGCCTCAACTTTCCAACACAATGTGGAACACACCTCAGTTGTTTGTCTAAAAATGTTTACAAGTAGAACTCACTTTCCAATATGCAACCAACAACACACTCACACTAGCTAGTGAAACTTTGGTTGTCCACTAGGTGAACCCCTAAGGGTGGAAAATGAGAGAATCTTATTAGGCTCCCATACCATACCAAAGCTATACCTTTGATAAATTTAATAAGGCACCAAAAAAAAACATAAAATTCAAGTTCCATAAGGCTTCACAAGCTGCATTATGCCAAGCACCTATGAAAAAAAAAGGCAAGGCTCCACAGGCAAGCAAAGTGTGGTATGCTTGGTGGCTATTGAAAAGAGTTCAAGCTTCACAAGGTTAGCAAGCTACATTATGCTTAACACTTATGAAAAAAATGTAAATAGACATGTTCAAAGGGATTTTGCTTAGTTCATGAAAGGTTTCCACTTGTAGAACAACGTGCCTAATGTCTCCAAGAGAGGATGAGTCTAGGATAAAAGATTCACAACTTAGGGAATGCAACACGTAGCATCACCACTAAGAGGAAATTTGTATGCCAAGAAAGGTCACACTTCTTGGAGGACAACAAACCCAATGCGACTATATTAACAAAAAATTATACCTTTTTCCTGCATTTGGGAATAATTAACAATAAATTAACCTAATGTTGCCTTGATTTAATGTTGTAATGTGTTTTACACATTCACATTGAGTCTAGGGCCCTTGTTAATAAAATAGACTTGATTGTGCCTTATTTAGGGTGTTGTAAAGTGTTTTATTACACTTTCAAACAAATTTAGGGTTTCATTGATTAATTGTGGTTAATTGAGATTAATTGGCCCCTTTAATTCAAATCTAAGCCTTATTAATTGCATTTTTCAAGGATCTATCCTGACACCCATTAATGATATTGCTTGACATTTACATTGGAAAAGTTGAAGTCCTAGAAATCTGTGCCAGTACCCATTTTCCACTACTAGCGAATGGGTCCTCCTAACATGGGACACCCCTTTATTAGAATATTTGGGGTGGTTTTTTGAAGATCCAAGTTAAGCATTGTTTCACATCCAATTCAAGATGAAGATCTACATTCTACATGGCCACTTCATGTTAGTTTGCAGATTTACATTCCAAGACATCTCCCAAGGTATTGTCATTTCATGTTTCATGTTTCAAGTCCTTCTTTCATTATTTCATCATAAGAGTTAATTACCTAAAAGGGGTTTGACCAAGGAAAACCCCTATCCTCTAACAATCAACAAGTTTTTCTCCCCTTTGATGTGTTTTTGCAAGTTTCTAGGATGAAGATCAAGTGGAGAACAAGATTGAAGCAAAATTGCCAAAATTGTCAAGTTGCAAAGTTATCATCCATATTGCAAGAACATAAAAAAAAAGACTACATAATTTGTTTTAGGTTTTTAGGACTTGAGCACCGAGGAGTTGGAAGTGTAGATCTTGAAGAACATAACCCAGATCTCAGTTTTCAGAAACTCTAATAGGGACCCATTCGCCACTTGGGGAGAATGAATCCTCTGTGACCTAGAAACAAGTTTTCAACAAGGTGCACATTGTTTTATCCTCTCAAAACTTCCCTTATTGTTGCTAAAATAGTTAGGAGTTTTTTTTTATTGTTATTTGTATCATATCATACACATAATTGCATGTTTTATATGGAAAAACATAGTGGTTTATCATCTTTCTCATTCACCTTGGTGGTAAACCCTAATTTTCCACCATAAACATAATGGTGAACTTGACGTATTGAACATTGATTTTTTTTGAATTTAGGAATCTCTTGCATCCTAGGTTAGATCGTGCATTCATTTGCATTGAATTAGATCTCATTTAGGGTTTCCTACTTTGCATTCAAACTTGCATCTCATCTAGGGTTTAAAATTTCTTTTGCATTTCTTTAATATGAAAATACAAAAACAAATTAGTCATTTTGCATATCATTTAGATCACATAAATTTGCATTTGAAAATCAA
>VDFB02032690.1:0-20137 GCA_007258455.2 Sequoia sempervirens
AACTGAATTCTGATTACTAAAATTAGAAATTGGCTGCTGAAATGGAACTGAACTATCATTTGGCTTTTATACTTTTAAAAACCAGAAAACATGACAAGCTATAACATTACTAACAATAATTCAAAATGTTACACAGAAAATAAAATGACTCTCCTAAGAAGATCTGGTTGCTGACTCAGGCTGGATCCAGGACAGTATGATGTTGCTTTGGCAAACACAGAATCACAACCTGTGCACAAGCGTTGATTTCTCCCAAAAAATCCACTACTAGGGCTTAGGGGTCTTTTGTATGGTGACTTCCCCCTTGTCAACATTTCATTTTATTCATGTGGGATAACTTAAGTTACCTTTGTACGAGTATTTTATCTTTCTGAAGCTTTCCTATTTGTGCAATATGAGATACGTAATTTAAGGTTGCTTTTGGTTTTCTAACTAACAAAGTCTAGTTTTAAACCTAAGTTACCGGAATCGCTCATATGCTCTGCCGATTCCGGGTACTGGTACGTATCCGAATTGGATATTTGTAAAAACCTTGTGGAATTGACCAGGGTACTGCATTTTTTACTCTTGAAATGTATTTTAAAAAATAGATGAATCCCGACGTTTTTTCGACGTTTTTCTGGTCGATGTGGCATGTTTGACCTATTCCGAAAGTCTTGACCCAGATTCCAAATTTTTTTTCAACTTTTTCATGTTAATTGTATCTTCCTAATGACCCATATGATGCCTACTGTTAATTGTATTATTTTGTTTTAAATGTTGAACCAATGAACAATGAATTCAATATAATTATATACCAATTGTAACATTCAAGTTTTGAAAAATTGATATCAAATTAATTTAGTATAATTGTATTTCAGATATGTTATATTTATGGTAGTTCTAAGTTCTGTTTAGCATATGCATGATATGTGGTATTCTAAATTTAATTCTTTTTTTTACTTTTTAGGCTGCAAATATGTCTATATCTATGATTTTTATATGTTTTATGTACAGACATACCCGAACGTACCCACTCTCCCCCAAAAAAAATTGTCGTACCGGCATACCATACCCGTACCTGTACCCGATTCTTCAACTTAGGTTTAAACTTGAATATGCTTGAGCATCTAGCAAAATTAAGAGACTAACAACTTTTAAAATACCCCAAACACCAAGATACATGACATCATAACACAAATCCCATTCGTCCACTTTTCAAATGCTATGCTCTATTTTTGCAGTTGCTTCCCTAATGATATCCTTAGTGGCAGGAATGGTTTGATGGCAGAGTCCCATCATTTTTAAGAGGCATTGCCAATCCTAGAGAATGCCTGCTCATTTCCAAACAGAATTCAGTTCCTCCTCAAGTGATTGATCAATTCCTTGATAGAATGCTTGTGAATGGTGTCTCGATTAGCCTTTGTCTTTGAATCAAAGGATCCCACTTTTACTTGAGATATGTTTGAGGAATGCTTTGGGAAATGGGACTAGAAATAATGAAGACTGGAGCAAGTGGTCACATCACAGGAGAACAACTGTAATGATGGACAGCATGATGTGGCCTCTCATAAAGATTAAGCACCGATCGTTCTTGCATATAAGAAGGATCTATTTCATATTCTAGTTTGAACCCTTTTCTTAGGTTTAATGAAACCATCTTCTTCGTCCTTTGGCTTGTCTTTCTCCTCTGAATTTTTTGGACAATTTCTGTATTTATAACATTATCCAAATTTGAGAGGAATACATCCATAGTTTAGTTGATGAATCTCTTCCACTTCATCAACCTTAAGGTTGACCATTTCTAGCTAGGATCATTCATGTGCAAATTAACACAAATTTGGTCATAAGTTGCTATTTGTCACAATATATTCACTACTATTGGTGATTCTCCACAAAGCATTCTCATTGCAAAGTTCATTGGCAATACAAACGAACAAATAAACCAAAGAAATTGGTTGCATCTAGGGAAGTGTCTATGCTAGTATTTTGTGTACTCCATTTAAAAGAATCCAGCCTCCAGGGTAACACTGAGAAGTTTTGATGGTGATGATTGATGCTATGCAATGGTTTGTTTTGTTGGTTTCTACCACACCTCTTCACCCTATGAGTGTTGCTAGGTGGAATGAGTGCCGAGTGGACCATTCAAGCTTATGTGAAACGGGTCATTGAATGAGTGATTATCATATGCTGCTGCTATGTAAGGAAAATGATAGAAATATGAAGCATAAACTCCCCCAAAGATGATACAATGATAATATAGCAACACCCCCACCAAATACAACAAAAATGCCTCAATGAAAGGTCCTCCGGAGGTTGATAGAAGGTCAAACAAGCTGCTGCTACAGGTCTGATACACAGAACAGTAGGCTGATATGTTCGAACAACAAGCTTAAAACACCCACCAACAGTCATACAATGAGCATAACTTCACCAATACTCCATGGAATCACTTCAAACCTCTTGCAGAGGCAAAAGATGGCCTAGGCGTCCAAAATGAACTAGATAGAAACTCCAACAAATCTGATCAGCAGCAACACACACCCCAAATTCCTTCCAATAGGGTTGTATAGCTTCCCTAGATGGTCGACCGACAAGGTAAAATCAAATCCTCCACTAAAAATTCTGCTTTTTGGTAAGATGGGGTGCCCAAGGATGTAGGTTCATTTGCTTTGTGTTGTGACCTTTTCACACATCGCCCCATCGCTAATGGGGACCCCCAGTTGCCTGCTAGTTTTTAGGGTTCTGTCTCCTTGCAACGGTTACATGAGATCACTTTGCCAAGAGCTTCAAGTCAATTTGCCGAGAGTCACCCGAGCCGAGTCAGTAATTCATGCTTGAATCAGTGCGTAGACGTCATGGAAGCGCTCAGAAGGCCCAAGAGACGAAGATCGACTGTAAATTCGGCCAATTCTGAGACTTCCTATTTTTGAGGAAAAGTTGTTTTTTCGATTTTTCATTTTTGGCATTTTTGGACCAAACGAGGTTCCCTATTTTTTAGGGTTGCTTTTTCTATTTTTAGAAAGTTTCTATTTTTGGAAAGTTTCTATTTTTGGAAAGTTTCTATTTTTAGAAGGGTCCCGAGTTCTGAAAACGCACTCAGAAGTTCGAAAAACTCAATAGAACTCTCAGAAAATCAAAATGAAAAATTTGAATTTTTTTGAAAATTTGCAAAAAAAAGTTCAAAAAGCATGAAAATCAGACCAAAAACGTTCAAAAACCTGGAAAAACCAGTTCAAGATCAATCAGATCTGAGGGTGAAATCATAAAAAATTAACTCAAAAATGGTGAAATCTGTGAAAAATGTGCTCAAGTCTGGAAAATTCGCCATAAAGGAAGGATGAAGGAAGGTGTATGAAGATCTGGAAGTCATGAAGTTCGCCCAGCAGCAATGGAGAACATCCTTGGATCTTCCAAAGTCCACCCAGCTCTTAGGAAGCATATCCCTGCATCTTAAAGGCAACGTCCTTGCAAGCTTTGAAGTCCGCCATCCTTGTCCATGCACCTCATGAAGTTCGCCATCCACTAAAATGCACATCCTAAAGACTTCTAAAGTCCGCCACACTTGTCCAAAGGGGTTATAAAGTCCGCCATCTGCCAAAGAGGGATATCCTATAAGCCTCCAAAGTCCGCCCTTGCATCATGAAGCACATCCTTGACCCCTTTGAAGTCCGCCACACTTGTCCAAAAGGCCTTAGAAGTCCGCCATATGCTTGAAGACTCGTCCAAAATACTAAGGAAGTCCGCCCTTAAAAGGTGGGACTTGGCTGAAGGTTATGAAAAGTCCGCCTAGACATATAAAGTGGCGAAAAATCAAAAGTTTTTAAGTGTTGATGCCTACCAAGAAGGAAATTTCGAAATCTGCTAAGTGTGAAGGGTGGAGAATCATTTCTAAAAGGGATAAAATGTGGAGATAAAAGCTAAAGTGTTGAGGAAGTACGCCCTAGGAAAGAGGGACATCCATGGTGTCCGTCCAAAAGATCTACAAAGTCCGCCATACACTTGGAAGGAGCTAGCAAAGTATCAAAGACATCCATGATCTTGTCCAAGAAGCCAAGGAAGTCCTCCCAAGATGATAAGATGGTAAGATTTTTGGCTAAGTGTTAATGCCAAGTCTAAGAAGAGGTTCGAATATTTGCCTAAGTGAAGAGGCTAAGGAATGAAAAATGAAGACGTTGGCCAAGTATTGTGACACTTTCGAGAGGACAAATGCCAAGATTGAAAGGACATGTGCTAAAGATTATCAGGATGTGGCAAAGAATAAATCGGAATGTGCCCAACTCGATGAAGGAAAAGAGATAAAATTTGCCTAAGTATGGAGAAAATGTCGAGAAATTGTCAATTTTGACCCAAGAAAAATGCACAAGGCAAGGAGAAAGGAAGGATCGCCCTTGGCCGGAAGGAAGGAGAATTTGTCAGACATCAAGGAAATTCGACAGACGAAGACATCCAGACAAAGATATTGCCTAGAAAAATTCGACTGAGCAAGAGAAAATTTGACTTTGGCAGAAGAAAATAGGCTCAGTGCTATTAAAATCTCGCCTCGGCAAAGAAAAATAAGGATCTGGCAATAAAATTTTCGACGGAATGGCTTAAGATTTGACTTGGCTAGACGAAATTAAGGATAAAATTGGAAAATACACTCTTAGCCAAGGGAAATGAAGAGAAAATCGAAATAGCCATGGGTCGAAGACGAACGGGTTGGAATTAATTAAAATATTTTTAATATTTTAATAATTAATTTTCAACTATTTGGAAATTAAAAATGCCTTGGACAAAATCAAGTTTGCCAGAGATGTTTTGGAGGAAAATAATTTGTGTCGGCCAGAGATAGAGTCCGATGGGCAAAATTAAATTCACCATGGCTTCAGGAGAGAGAGTGGTAAAAAAATTCAGGAGAGAGAAAATCTGAATTTGTTTATTTTATTTCTTGCAGGTGGATGGCGACACGAGGCGAATCTTCAAAGAAGAAGCAATGGCGTGGAATGATGGCAAGTCTGCTTCAGGCCAAATGGAGTGAGGGAAAAAGGATGGGACAAGCACGAGAAAGTCCAACCTTGCCTAAGCACAGCATGTCCAAACCTTTGTAAGGCATGTTCAAGGCAAAATAAAGTCCGACCTGGATAAGAAAATGTCTTGAGCATCATGAAGTCCGACTTTGCTTGGAGAAAGTATGTCCAGACATCCATAAGATCCGCTAAGTACAATGGAAAACATGATGCAAAGTCCGACCTAGACCAAGAAAAGAAATGGCAAAGTGTTGAGAAAGTTCGCCCCAGTGTAAGAGAAAAGATGGCAAGCACTAGATAAAGTTCGACCTCTCCCTAGAGACGTTTGTCTTAAGTGGCTTGAAGTCCGACTTTGGCCAAGAGAGAAAACGTCCAAGCTCATGTGAAGTCCGCCCAAGGAGAGGATGAGAAGAATTCACTAAGTGTTGGACAGAAAACAGGAAGGATGAAGAGGAAAATAAAGAGGAAGTGGATAAAATCCTTGTCCAAGGATGGAATTTGTCCTACATAATACAAGCCAAATCCAAAATTGAAAAAAAAAAATCCACAGGCAAAGTTCATCCAAAACCTTGGCTAAATGTTGAATAGTCCGTGTGAAGGTGGTACAAAATGAACGTGAATGGCCAAAATTTGGCTAAGTCTGGGAAATACTTCACAGAGGAAATTCCAATTTCTCCATTATGGCGAAAGCACAGGGGTATTCTTCTCCAAATTCAAGACATTTGAACGGATATCCAGACATCTTGGAGGGATTTCATCTACAATCCCAGACCTATTGAAGCAATCCGGACAACTTGATTTCATCTCCTAAGGAATTAAAAACAAGCTTCCAATCAGAATCAGATGGTGACAAGAAGTGTTCTAAACAATTTCTCGACACAAATTGGAGAATTCAGAGAGGAAATTCCAAGGAATAACATCAACCTAGTTCAAGCAGGAGGAAGTTCAAAGCAGCCAACTTCAAGTCCAGACACCTACTCAAAGGGGAGACTTCCAGACCTCAAAGATTCCAGTACAGGCAAGAAGAAGAAATCAAAGTCTCAAAAGGAATCCAAGATCAAAGCTAGGAAGGAACAAGCACAACGGATAGAGT
This sequence comes from Sequoia sempervirens, assembly GCA_007258455.2. Lineage (NCBI taxonomy): Eukaryota > Viridiplantae > Streptophyta > Pinopsida > Cupressales > Cupressaceae > Sequoia > Sequoia sempervirens. The sequence continues at coordinate 6,082 of VDFB02032690.1, forward strand.
CATCGGCAGGGAAAATATTCTAAGGCAAGCACGTGGAAGAAAAATGAAGCAACCAGGGAAGGCATCCAGCACGCTGAGGTGGCGCCTCGTCATCTTCCAACCAATCAAATTGTTCCAAATCAACATGCGACAACTTTCTATTTTATTGTTGATTTATATTTAGCAAACAAGACAAGTGTCCTCGAATGTAATTTTCTCATTGGTCGAAAGTGACAAACCCTAATTAGGGTTTTATTTTATAATCTCGGCACGCGACTGAAATCAATCTTGGCCATTGAACAATTGGGGAGCCTTATAAATTGAGCCTTCATTGTGTGGAGACAGATTATGTATATTGTCGCATTGAGACTATTTTGAATGATAAAAGCTCTTGAGCATGATTTGCCTTGAATCACTTCTTATTGTTGAATAGTAAGCGAGGTTACATATTATCTTCCGCCATAGATTAGAGTTAAAGTTAGATTAGGTAGAATTTGCTTTGAAAAGTTGTTAATTGAATGAGAGATTGATCGTATTGGTTCAATAGTGAAGTGTAGCTCATACTTTTTTCGAATGGATGATTTGCATTCGATTTGTAAAGTTAGCCCGAGCTCTTAAACGTGGAAGCTTAACTTCAACCTCATTCGAGGTTTGAAAATTATTCTCACAAACCCCTTGAAGATTGCACCCACTTTGCGTATGTTGTCCTGCAGGAGGCGAAACAAAGTGTGGTTTATTTCTCTTCACCGAGTCCTTACTGTCTCTTGAGTTCTTAGGCTTAGATAGACTCTCCTAAACCCTATTCTTTTTGCCATTTTTTGAGATCCATTGAAAGACCTAATTGAGAACCTTTAAAGATAAATTTCCTAAGTCCTTAGCTTGTGCGTACTTTCATTTAAGTCCCCTTTGTTTATTACTACATTATCACAACTTACCATTGAGCTTTATCCACACGCCGAGACCCAACAATTAAAGCAAAACCTTTGAATCGCCATATGATCTTCTTGCAATCTTAGCATACGCGGTGGTTTTTCAAGAGAGGATAGAGTGTCTTTGGACATTTTATTCTGTGTGTTCGGTGGATGATAAAACGTACACCAACACTTCGATACCCACAAAATGATATGAAGTCCTCTAACCCGCAAATGCAAACCATGTTTTATGACCTAGGGCAAGAAAAGACAACCAACAAACTGAAATCTTCTAAAATCACTTCCAAAATGCTTCCAAATTGTTGCAAGAAGAGTTAACACACCAAAACATAGCTAGAAGTCATTAAAACAATCTATAATTGAAAACAAACTGAAAATATTTCACCAATAACTCCAAGGGCGATTCTTGCAGTGAAGCCACTCCAATGTCCAGCTAGGGAGTATCTCTCAACTCTGAAACTAGAGCAACTTTGAAGGTTTTCATATCCAAAGCCCTTGAGGGGATTCAATCCTCACTCTGACAACATTTTGTTCTCATCAATCAACATAGTGAAAATGAGAGCAAGAGAGGTGTATTTATAACACTTTGAGACCCAAAAATTTGAAAACCTTTTCCCTCCAAAAGGGGACACCCAACTTGAGGAAGAATATTAAATTAAATTTTATTTCTTTTTCCCTCTCATCTAGGCGTCCAAATTGAGCAAGCACATGAACACCTTTTAAAAACAACCTTTAGTTGTTACTCCTAGGCATGGGGGTCCATAAAGGTTACTTTTTAAAACTTTATAACTTGAATAACTTAAATTATCATTCTTGCCATTTTCGAACTCCAAGACTGGTGGAACCATTGAATTGCCAAAATTGATAGAATCCCAAAGATTGAAATTGCCATCATTGCCAAAAATAGAAAACTTGCATTGAACTGTTGCCAGGACCATTGCTAGAAATAACACTTACTAAAAATACCATACTGCTAAAAATAGTAAGACCCAAAACCCCTTTGGCAAACTCCCGTAAGAACCTCCTGAAGAGTAGATGAGAAACCTCCAAGAATCTTGGAAACCCTAAAAATGCCTCTGAGTAGCCTACAAGACTCCGGAAATAGGCTAACAACCTTTGAAAAGCATAGGGCTAAAAAGGGGACATTACAGTCCTCCCTTCCCAAAGATTGCTTGTCCTCAAGCAATGCCACCATAACTCTAGAAACATTAGACCAATCCACATAAAACCAACTAAGATCCCAGGGTCCCACGTCCACCTTAGGAAGGACCCACCATGGCAACGTTGCATCACTTTGATCACAACTGTAAAACCTTTGTGCCAAAATTGCACTATCCTCTTTTGTAAACCGGAAAAGTTACCATCCACGAGACTCCATCTAACATACATGGGAGGCCTAAAATCAACACCATGCAACATCTTCTACCCAAACATCTCTGAGAAGTCCATATCTGTAATCCCATTGCCTAACACGATCCTTGGCAATATGAAGGAAAGTCTGCTCAACTCAAAACCATACTCCTTAGCATATCTCCTCATAGTGTCAAGCAGAGCCACGACTGCAAATGTGACTCTCTCCAATCTTCTTGCAAAAAAGAAAGCCATCCCTCGCAAGAGTTCAACAAGCTCCCCACCAAAACACCACATACAACCATGAAGACTTTTGAAAACTTTGACTATTCCAACTCCAACAGTCTCTATTGAAACCAAATATGCGGGAGTTCGTTGTCTTGAACCAACACCAAGAGGGAACTACCATAGTTTACATTACAAACCTTCATTAGATGAACTCTTTGAGTTTGGAAGGTTCGAAGAAACGAATAATCATTGCTTTTCAAGGCTGGAATCAGCAAGGTACAATTTGAGTTTAGTGCTTTACACAAGGGATAACAATAGTTCCAACGAAATTCCCTAGTATAAGCATGTGAGATGAGCATTGTGTTGCTCCCAAACAACTCAAGAGTGGCTGGGAAACACTCCAATGTCACCTCCAACTAAAACCTCTTACTACCTTGACAAGAAATACTGTGCCAACTCTCTTAGATGAGAGAAAACCCAAATGTAAGGTGGTTGGTTTGCAACCAAACAGCAAGCTCAATAGTAAGAATCTGACCCATTCTCTGCCAATGAACACACCCAAGAGTAACCATTTTCCCAATGCTCCAATCCCTCCTTAAAGTCTCTCTGTAATCCATTTGTGGATGAACAATAGGAATCACAAAATTGTCGGGAAATAAGGACAGGCATCTTAGAAAGGGCATCCGAGATCAGTAGTGCCTTCGGTAGAAGACAGGTACTACTATGCCATAAAGTGGAATTAGACATAGTTCATTTCCCACATTAATCCTTTTGAGAGAAACTCATGCTTAACCAGTTTCAACAACACCATTAACAAATTCAGCAAACTGAACCAACAACCATGAAAGATGAAATAGAAGACATGAACACACAGATATGTTGATGTTTATAGCAGCTTTAGTCGCATTCTTCCAGCTATCTCCTTTACTACATAAATTAAATAATAGCCTGGGGCTATTTAATTTATAAGATATCGATTGGATGAGATGAAGTGACACGTCCATTGTAAACAATATTTTATTTAATATTAATTGAAGATTCAAATCATGATGTGGCACGATCTTCTAGAGGGCCGACCTTTTGTGTAAGAGGCACGATTTTTGGTTAAGGCCGACTTGTTGCTCTTTGAAGAGTCACATCCTTCTCCCTCACTTGTATATATAACCGATGGCATTTCATTGTTGATCATTCATTCATTCATATTCAATTCGAGTTCTTCATATGCGAGTTCAATTCAAGAGCAGAAGTTCGAGTTATTAGATTGCAGATTGCTTCATTGTATTACTGTGTTAGCATTAGATTGTGGTGCTCATTCTTGGCCTTAATATCGGCCTCTTTGTAAAGGAGACATTCATTGATAATTCAATATATGAGTGATATATTGTTGCTGGGTTTTTCTCCCTCAAGAGGAGGGTTTTCCCAGCGTATCTGCTGTGTCTTGTGTCTGATTTTGAATTAATTTCTGTGCATCTTAATCTGATCTTAAAACTTAACATGGTATCAGAGCGGGTTTGAGAAGATCGTGATCAGATTTGTTCTCACAGCAATACTCTATCCTCTTCGTTATATTTCTTTGTCTATCTCTACTTTAGTCAAGATGGTGAACGGTTTGAAGATTAAGGATAGACTCGAGGGAGCATCCAACTATACATCATGGAGGTTTAGGATCATGCTCACATTAGAAGAGAATGATTTGGCTGAGTTTGTGGAGACCAAAGTTCCTGAACAAGAAGAGGAAGAAGAGAAGTTGCAATGGAGGAAGAAAGACATCAAGGTGAAGAAGTTGTTGGTTGATTATGTCAAAGACCATATTGTTCCGATTGTCTCCAAGTTGAAGACGGCAAAGAGATATGTTCAAAACATTGGAGGTGATGTACGAAATCAACAATACAAGTCGGGCACTTGCACTAAAGCAACAACTACACCATGTGAAGATGGCGAAAGGAGAAACAGTGATTGCCTATTTCATGAGGATTTTAGAATTGAGAGATCAGCTCTCGTCTATTGGTCATGTGGTTGATGATAAAGATTTGACGATGCTTGCTCTCAATGGTCTTCCACTATCATGGGAGTCCTACATTCAAGGAATCAGTGCAAGATCCAAACTTCCTAAGTTTGATCGCTTGAGAGCCAATTGCATTCAAGAGGAGTCAAGATTGGTGGCCAGAGGCGTTGGTCAAAGTTCATCTAATGAGGATATTCATGTTCTCGCCTCTCAAGCCTCGAAGAAGAAAGGAAAAGATGGAAAGAAAGGATTCTTCAAAAGAAATTGAGATAAGGGAAATGATGGTGCTCCCCCCTCTAAGAAAAAGAGAGACTTGTCCAAGATCCAATGCCTTAGGTGTGATAAGTATGGCCACTTTGCTAAGCGTTGTCCAACTAGACCTAAGCAACAAGCCATCGTTGCAGATGTTGATGATGCTTCTCCACAGAAGGATACATGTGAATATTTGTTCTACTCAGCATTGTCAAGCAATGTACCTACAAACAACAACACTTGGTTGATTGACAGTGGTGCTTCTTGTCACATCATTGGTTTTAAGGAGCACTTATCAAGCTTGGTGGAGAGAGATTCATCCGAACAAGTCATTATCGAAGATGATGCTAGCTACTCCGTGAAAGGGATTGAGACCTCTACTCTTCATTTGGATTTTGGCATCACACTTCAGTTGAGAAATGTTCTTTATGTACCAGGAATCAAGCGTAATCTTCTTTCAATTTCAGCTCTAGAAGATAAAGGATATCAAGTTTCCTTCTCCAAAGGCAAAGTACTTGTGTGGATGGAGAGTTACAGCTTCAAGGATGCTCAAGTAATTGGTTTTCGACATGAAAGTCTCTATAGGCTTTGCACGCGTCCTCTACAGGCTTTAGTCCATGATTCATCAAGTCTGTGATCTTTGGCATCGAAGATTGGCTCACCTGCACTTTCGAACCTTACCTATCATGGAGAAGATGGTTACAGGTCTTCCTAAGTTAGATCAGGAGCATGAAGGAACTTGCAAAGGTTGCACAATGGGTAAGAATACAAAAGCACCTTTTCATAATAGAGAAAATAGATCTAAGTGTATTTTAGACCTTATTCATTATGATTTATGTGGACCTATGTCTGTTCCGTCTTCGAGTGGACTCTTGTATTATGTTCTGTTTATTGATGACCACTCTAAAAAGACTTGGATTTACTTTTTGAAAACTAAAGAGTCTGAGGAAGTATTAGGAAGGTTTAAGGAGTTCAAAGCCTTGGTAGAAAATCTTTCTGGTAAAAGAATCAAGGTCCTCAGATCTATAAATGGTGGAGAATATAGCTCTGGCAACTTTCAGGATTTTTGTGTTGATGCAGGGATTAAGAGGGAGTTCTGTGTCCCCTATAATCCTCAACAGAATGGTGTTGCACAGAGAAAGAATAGGTCGATCGTGGAAGCAGCAAAAGCCATGATTCATGATCAGGATTTGCAAACCTTCTTATGGGCAGAAGCTTCTAGGACTGCAGTATATGTATATAATAGAAGTCCTCACAAGATCCTGGAGAATATGACTTCGGAAGAAGCCTTTATAGGAAAGAAGCCAGAAGTTAGTCATTTAAGGATCTTTGGATGCCCTATCTATATTCATGTTTGTCATGTCCCCTTCTAGTTGACATCTCCTGTTAATCGATTAGTTTCATTACACCCTCGTGAGCTTCCATAGAACGATAGTGGTCTTGATGGAGCTCGGGCTCGGCTTCCGCTTGTCGCAGATTTGATCAGCTGGCTTCAGCTCAGCCTCATTTGGGATTTCACCCTCATTTGCCCAGCTTGCCATTTTACGCTTTGGCACTCAGAGAGGCACCCCCCGGCTATTTTAGCAAGATATTGATTCACGTAAGTAATCACCTGCCTAAGCCTTTAGACAGCCTGCATCGACGCTTCGAGTGGAGTTATTAATATTTGATTGATTTAAATAAACACAATAAATTTGAGCATGATAATATAAAGTTATAATATTTTTAATATTATAACTTAAGGAAGGGTCATTTATCAGGAAATACTTTAATTGTAATTATAATTAAAAAGTCTCACCGAAGAATTATTGGAAAAATTAAACATGAAAAGCTTCCACCATTTAAATATGCCATTTTAAAGGAAAATCGCGACTTTCTTTAAAGCGATGGTAAGGTTTTTCAAGTTCGTTATGCCATTATTGATTATTGAAATTTGAGCAGTCTTCTTCCGCGAGCAATCTGAAGTCAAGGGTTTCACGAGCATTGGGGAACGAGCCATCCTGCATACCCGTAGGCCAGAAATATCATCCGATTTATTGCCAGCAGTACAGATTTCACAGAAGAAATTATAGAGCATCACGCATAAGAAATATCTGTGGTTTTGATTAGCAATCGTCCATATTACCCGTTTCGAGGCGACATTTCTTTAAGATCCTGAGACCGGTACCGCATTCTTTATTTGTTATTTGTCAGCCGCTTCAAGGCCGCATCGCTTCCGGCATCAGCCGTACCTCCATTGGAAAGGGCGTACTTTCAAGATCAAGCAAAACGCCTTCCATCTCTTTAGCATGTCACCACTAACAGGGGCGCCTATGCACCTGGCATTCATTTGGATCGTCTGACGGAGGGAGAAAGGGCTATTCATTGCTGCCGTACCAGATCAAGGGTATTCTACATCTTGCTGCAAATCAGGTTTTTGAACAATATTTTTACATTATCTTGTATGCATGCCAGAGATCTTCTATTGTAGCCTTCTGAAATGAATAATAAGATCATAGATTAGATATTTCAAGGGTTTACTGCCTCAATATCTGTTTATTTGAATTTATACAAATTTCTTGCAAAAAATCGCATTCTTTATTATTCATGCAAAAACATCAAAAAATCAAAACACACCAAAACAGTCAAAAAACACACAGTTTCGGGAAACAGGGGAAACAAGGGTTTCTACAGTGGTATCAGAGCTAAATCCTGCCATCCTGAGGGTTTAGCAATCTTATGCAGCCACAAGAGTTTGGGTCACACAGGTATTATACACGCAGACGAGCCTTGATTGATAGGCAACAGAGTTTGAGCAGGCAGCTGGGAAACATGGCTGATAGGACTCCGACAGATCGACAGGCAGATACCTCAAGAACAATAGACCGCATCATGGTAGGTTTTGCTGCTCGTGAGATTCTGATTTGGTGCTATGGCTCTGCAACAGCCAGCCTGTTGTTTCGGACAAGAGCACTTCAGAGATTTAAAGTACCCTGAGGAGAATCACCACTTAGACAATGACAGAGCTTATGCAGATCCTCAGAGAGCACTCAGGAATGGTTCACCGACAGCGTGAGATAGGGCCCACTCAGGCCCACTTTGGTATATTTGAGGCCCATGAGGCGCGGAGATGAGGAGTTGTTCGCAGACACGGCGGGCAAGCAACCGAGAACGTGGAGTTAGTACCACTAGAGGTCAGAGAGGATTACTTTTGACCGATTCGTCACACAGAGGAGGGAACATAACAGAGGTCGACAGGATTGGAGACCTAGACACCAGAATCATGACCTGAAACATGCTACGAACAGACTTACACTGGCGATGTTCAATGGTAGTGGTAAGGTGACAGCTCAGGAATAGTAAGCTAGACACATTTCTCACATTGCGCCCGATGGCTGAGAGAGATGCTATCAGATATGCGACACTGCATCTTGAGGGAGTAGCTTACGACTGGTGGCACCACGGGATGGTGACCCTACAGCATGACCGAATCACATCATATCAGGAGTTGTTGACAGGTTGGTGGAGTGGTTTGACAGGAAGGATCTAGAATCCTACTTTAGAGACTTGGCTCAGTTGAGACAGAGTGGCAGCTTGGAGTCTTATATTGGTGACTTTCAGAAGTTATCAGTTATGGTTTCGAACATTTCAGAGAGACGACTAGTAGTGCTCTTCATGGAGGGATTGACATAACCATTGAGAGGCTGGATGAAAGCCTTTGATCCTCCTTCGTTACAGGAAGCGATGAAGAAGGCACGTAGTATGGAGTTGGCAACACCGTCCAGTAGATTCAACTTCAGAGGTTCTTCTTCTTTTAGGGACGATAAGGGCTTTAACAGAAACAGAGAGAAGTTTGATTTTAATAAAGAAAAATCAGATTCTAAGAACGATTCGAAGGGTAACACAGCAGCACCACCTTTGGATCGAGAGGCTCTTAACGATCTACGCAGGAAGAAGCTTTGCTTCTACTGCAAAGGTCCCTATGACGCCAATCACGATTGTCCTTTGAGGCCTAAGGGCAAGGCAAATCGAGTGATGTGGGCGTATTATGAGGATTCGAAATCTGAAAATTCCGAACAGCAGGAGAGTTCTGAGGAGTCAGAGTCAGAGGCTTCAGAGCCTAAGGCAGAGGCAGAGTCAGAGCTTCAGATACAGGAGGCACGCCTATCTAGCATTCAGCAGGAGGGCTCATTCAGGATTCGTGGAGTGTTGGCAGGACAGAGGGTTATTACCCTTCTTGATACAGGAGCCACACACAATTTCATCGATGCTAGATTTGTTGAGAAACGCGAACTCATCACTGAGGAGTTCGAAGGCATTATGTCATGTCCCCTTCTCGACATCTCTCGTGAGGACTGTGATTGGCCTATCACACAACCCTCGAGTCGCATTGATTGGTTATTCAGAGGGTCACTTGGGAGCTCGTCTACCGCTAGCAGAGATTGATCGGTCTTTCGCTCTAGCTCACCTGAGGCTTTTGCGTAATTGCTATATTTTAGCGCCTCGCGTGCAAGCAGGGGACCCCGCTTAGCTTTTAGCAGTATGGCTTTGGCGGCATCCGGAATCACTTCAGAGTTTGTCAGCATCAGACGGAACAAGAAACGGATAAGTAACGGGAGAAATATTAATATTTAATTACATTGATTAAATATTAATTAATTAATGATTATAATATAAAGTTATAATTTAAAATTATAACTTAAGTGATTTGTCTTGAGGGGTGTGCCCATCATCAGAAGGGGCCCATTTTGGCATTTAATTTATGATTTAAATATTTGACGGAGAACTATGGAGAAATAAAAGAATTAAAAGTCAAATATTAATTAAAACCCTATTCTTGAGGAAATCGCACTTTTCAGCATAAAGAGGATTTTGCCTTGGGTTTTGAGCCATTATGTGATTATTGGATTTTGAGAACTGATCAAATTGATCTGAGCACAGACTTTAGGGTTTGAACTCGACTTCCTTGGGGAACGAGCCATCTCCAGCGGAAAGCAATTCAGAGAGTGAAATATCACTTGATCTATTGCCAGTAGAGGTTTTCTCATACAGAGGAAATCACAGAACTTCAGAGGATCGATCAACTACAGAGTTTTCTACAGTGTTTTGCATCCAAAGCATTTTATTCACCAAGGCACCCTTACACAGAGACTTGGAAGGTGATTTTTAAGGAGGCTGTACAAACTTCAAGGCTGTTTCTGACAGGCCGTACTTTCCTGTCAGGCCTTACCTGTCAAAACACGTGTTTCTTTCTTTAGAGAGAAACGCATCTCATAGTTGCTTCACACTTGCATCAAAGGAGGCGCCAACCATCTGGGAGTCAACAGAGATCATCAATCAGAGGGAGAAGAGCATTATTTGACTCAGCCGTACAAATCTGTACTTCAGTTGCAGCAAATATCAGGTTCTTTAAATATTGAAAATTCATTGTTTAATTCAGTGCATGTATCTGGGTATTCCTGTAATCAGTAGAGAAGATCAAATAAAGATATTGGCATCCATATTCTATCAATTCCAAAGTTATATTATTTTTATCGAATTTATTTCAATTTCTTGCAAAAGCCGTACTTTTCATTTATTGTCAAAAAAACTCAAAATTTGCAAAAAAACCCAAAAACGTCAAAAAAACTAAAAAACACAGTCAGAATCAGTATCAGGGGGAAACTAGGGTTTCTACAGTGGTATCAAAGCTAAATCCTGCCATCCTTAGGGTTTAGCCATCACATGCAGCCAGAGGAATTTGATACATACAGGTATTATACACGCAGACGTGCCTTGATTGAAAGGCAACGCAGTTTGAGCAGGTAGCCATAAATCATGGCTGACAGGAATGATAGGGCTGACAGGACAGACATACCTAGGACAGAGATCCCACAGAATAACAGGGATCAGGATGATGCTGAGGTCTTGCTTGCACTCCGAGATATACGTGCAGGGCAACGACAGTCGACTGAGGTATTGCAGCAGTTGACAGTGGCATTACAGAGATTGGGTACTCCGAGGAGACCGTCACCACATCGTGGCGATGGCCAGTGGCGAGGAGTCACGAGGCACCTAGGGCGTGTCCTGCCAGTTCCTTGAGGAATAGGCCTACTAGGCCTACTTTTCCGCGAGGCAGGAGGCAGATGAGGCGCTATACGAGGGTGATGATCCGCGAGGATTTGTTTCTTGATAACCTTATAGCCTTGAGCGAGGAGTGGGAGTTGACCTCCTACTTGATTAGAAGAGCGGTTGGCCGTTTGTACCTGGCCCGAGGCCCTTGAGGGCTCAGCCGAGGATTGGAGAACCGGCGGCAGAATGGCTGACCTCAAACATGCAACTAACGGTAATCTGGTGATGTTTGATGGTAGTGGGAAGATAGCGGCCACAAGCTTGGATTAGCAAGCTTGATACATTCCTCACCTTGCGTCCGATGGCGGAGAGAGACGCTATTAGATATGCTACACTGCACCTCGAGGGAGTAGCTTACGACTGGTGGCACCACGGCATGGTGACTTTGCAGCATGACAGGATCACTACATACTAGGAGTTCGTGGATAGATTGGTTGAGAGGTTTGACCGGAAGGATCCGGAAACCTACTTCAGAGACCTAGCACAGTTGAGGCAGAGTGGCAGTCTCGAGGCTTATATCAGTGATTTTCAGAGGCTATCCGTCATGGTTCCGAGCATATCTGAGAGGAGATTGGTAGTACTCTTTATGGAGGGTTTGACCGAGCCACTGAGAGGCTGGATCAAAGCCTTTGATCCTCCATCATTATAGGAGGCGATGAAGAAAGCACGTAACATGGAGTTCGCAGCCCCGTCAAATAAATTCAACTCCAGGGGTTCTTCATCGTTCAGAGATAACAAGGGCTTCAATAAAAACAAGGATAAATCTGATTATAACAAAGACAAATCAGATTATAAAAACGATTCGAAAGGTAAATCAGCGTTCCCACCTTTGGATCGTGAGGCCCTGAATGACCTTCGCAGGAGGAAGCTTTGCTTCTACTGCAAGGGACCATATGATGCCAGTCACGATTGTCCTCTAAGACCTAAGGGCAAGGCAAATCGTGTGATGTGGGCATACTATGAGGACTCAGAATCAGAAAATTCTGATCAGCCAGAGCATACAGATGATTCAGAGTCAGAGGCTCCAGAGCCGAGAGCAGAGATAGAGCCCGAGCTTCAGGTACAGGAGGCCCGTTTGTCTAGCATCCAGCAGGAGGGTTTTTTCAGGCTTCGTGGTGTATTAGCAGGTCAGAGGGTTATCACCCTATTGGATACAGGAGCCACGCATAACTTTATAGATGCTAGATTCGTTGAGAAACGAGGACTCATTATTGAGGATTTCGAGGGCATCAGAGTCAAAGTGGCAGATGGATACACTTTGAGATGTGAGCGCATGATTAGAGATCTTCCCTTACGCTTGAACAATTATGAGTTCAAGGCAGAGTATTACGTTGTTAATATGGGAGACATTGATTTAGTCCTGGGAATGAAGTGGTTACACTCATTGGAGGAGGTCACACTTCGTCTTAAGGACATGGAGATTCGTTTTGAGGTCGATGGGAAGACACACATACTCAAGGCAATACGGGACAGCGACCTTAAAACAATTTCTTTTCGCCGAATGGAGTGGCTCATGCGTCATGATATGGTAGAGTGGGCTGCAGAGTGTCATTTAGCACCTTTACAGGAGGGACAGCAAAAGACAGATTATCATCCTGACATTCAGAAGTTGAGAGTCAAGCATGACAAGGTGTTCAGTGATATTCCGCCAGGTAGACCTCCAGACAGAGGGATAGAGCACATCATTGAGCTTGAGGAGGGTGCGAAACCTGTTATGATAACTCCTTCTAGGCATCCTAAAAGATTAAAGGATGAGATCGAGAAGATTATAAAGGAGTTACTTGCTATGGGTCACATTAGACCAAGCAAATCACCGTTCGCTTCTTCTGTTGTTTTGGTGAAGAAGAAGGATGGAACGTTGCGCATGTGCATTGATTACAGGGTCCTGAATAAGAGGACAATTAAGAACCGATACCCGATACCGAGGATTGATGAGCTTATTGATGAGCTCCATGGTGCCTGTTACTTCACAAAAATTGATTTACGGTCGGGTTATCATCAGATCAGAGTTCGTGAGCAGGACATAGAGAAGACAGCCTTTAGATGTCATTGTGGGCACTTCGAGTTCGTAGTGATGCCATTTGGGCTCACTAACGCGCCAGCCACCTTTCAGTCTACGATGAACAGAGTATTTCATGCATTGCTGAGGAGGTTTGTGTTGGTCTTTTTCGATGACATCCTGATATACAGTTGGACTTGGCAGGAGCACTTGGCTCATTTGGAGACAGTGTTGAGCATATTGGAGAGGGAGTCCTTGTACGCCAAGGAATCCAAGTGCGATTTGGGAATGACCGAATTGTTATATCTTGGTCATATTATCAGTGCAGATGGAGTGCGCATGGATCCTGAAAAGATCCGCGCCATTGTTGATTGGCCCACACCGGCGAACCTGACGCAGTTGAGAGGGTTCCTCGGTTTGTGTGGATTCTACCGTAGGTTCGTGAATGGCTATTCACGACATGCAGCCCCGATGACAGATTTGATGAAAAAGGGGGCATTTGTTTGGACTTCTGAGGCACAGGAGTGTTTTGTGAAGTTCAAGGAGTTGATGACCACATGCCCTGTTTTGGCACTACCCGACTTTACGAAGCCGTTTGAGCTTCAATGTGATGCATCAGGTGAGGGCATTGGTGCGGTGCTTATGTAGGACAAGCACCCGATAGTATATGAGAGCCGCAAGCTCAGAGGACCCGAGAGATTGTACAGTATATATGATAAGGAGATGCTCGCGATTATGCATGCTTTGGCAAAATTTAGACAATACCTTGTTGGCAGCAAATTTTGCATCAAGACTGATCATAACAGTCTGAGACACTTCTTGGGACAGCGAGATCTCAATGACAGACAGCAGAAGTGGGTCAGTAAGCTGCAGGCTTATGACTTTGATATTTCTTATATCAAAGGGACACAGAACGTAGTGGCAGATGCACTTTCACGTAGACCGTACTTGAGCACTATGGTTCAGATTTCGGAGGATTGGAGGCACATGATAGTGGCAGAGTATGCCAAGGACAGTTGGGCCTCCAGTATTGTTGAGGGATCAGCAGTTGATACCAGGTACACACTTGTGAATGACTTGATCATTTACAAGCACAGGATATTTCTGACTCTCGGTTCAGAGGTGAAGAACATGGTTATGCGAGCCTTTCATGACATCCCTACAGCAGGACATCACGGTTCAAGACTATAGGCGGTCACGGGGAGAGTTCACATAGAAAGG